>MDKH01139491.1:0-48023 GCA_005239495.1 Nicotiana undulata
GTCCTAACACACTTGTATCAATTGTTCAATAACTGGTACCAAGATAAATCGCATATTTTTAGAACCACATAACTAAATATAATTGTAATTACCATTTTCCCGAAAAATAGTTTGGCGCTCACCGTGGGGCTAAAAATAATAGTGATTGTTTTAGTGCTGGTTCGCTAAAAACACGCAAGTTATCTTTCACACTTTTTCTTGTTCGAGAACCTTTGATTTCAAGTCAGAATGTCCGGCTCAGCGAGTGCATACGAAAGCAGCAGCTTCGGGGGGTATGGAGAGAAAAATGTAACCATCCTAAACGATGGCATTCCTCTGCAAAAATTCTGGAATCACAACGGTGCTAACCCTTGAGGACACGGACCCAAGTAATGGGCAGCACAACAACGCCAGTCCTCGCATTAACCGGAGCACGCACCGAGAAGGACATCGGAGAGATCGGGGAACTACTGCCCATAAGAAAGGAAGGGACAACCTCCAAATGATATTCAAGATGCTCTAGGAACAGCAGGCAGCGATTACCCGGCTGCAAAATCGTCAGAAAATCCAGATGTGTCAGCTCCGGCGACAGCTCCCTGAATTCGACTGGTATCGGAAAGGTCAGGGAAGGAAGGACCAATGGCCGACCCCACCATCATAAGGATGCTCGAAAGCCTCACCAGGAGAATAAAATCAAGGCTCCCAAGGTGAAAGCGAGAGCCACAAGGGGGAAGATATCGACCCTACATCGGGAGTCAAAGGAGCATCGTGAGGAACAATGTACCCCAAGACAAACCAAAGACAAACTGAAGCAGGGTGGCGGACAAAGCCAGGTATGGTAGGCACACAGAGCCAGTAAGAGTATCCCAATCGACCCAATACAACTTCGGGAATGACATTTCGAACATCATATCCGCCATGAGTAAAATCAAAGACACCGGATGGCCAAAACCCGTTCTATAAGACCCTTCACAGAGGGATCCTAACCTGATGTGCGAGTTCCACGGTACTCATAGTCATCGAACCGAGGATTGCAGGCACCTTCAGAGGGAAGCAATCCGATCAATTAGCAAGGGGTATCTGCAAGAGTTAGTCGGTAGTCTAATCATAGATCTTCCCCAAGGAGGGGCAACAACTCGAAAACGCGGAGCGAGAAAACCCCAACATTCCGTGTATATGATTTTTGGGGGAAATGACATCCCTCAGGATCCCGTGATTAAATGGGCAAATCGCCTGCAGCGGCAGGACAAACTTGGGGCCATGCATCTGGAGATATCCTCACATTCAGCGACAGGGACCTCGAGACCCCGCTTCATCCGCATAATGATGCGCTGGTAATTTCTTTCCTTCTAAATAATGTCCAAATTAAACGCGTACTTGTGGATCTAGGTAGTTCGGCCAACGTAATCAGGTCGGAAGTGGTAGAGCAGCTCGGGATGCTTGGCCGAGTCGTACTGACCTCACTAACCCTCAACGGATTCAATATGGCCGGAGAGAAAACAAGAGAGGAGATCACCCTTCCGGTCAACGTATCCGGGAAAGTCCAAAGTACCATATTCTATGTCATCGAAGGGAACATGAGGTACAACGCATTGCTTGGAAGGCCATGGATACACAACATGAGTGTAGTGCCATCAACTTTCCATCAAATGATGAAGTTTCCAACGAAAAACGGTATAAATACCATATATAGAGAACATCATGCGGCCGAGGATAGCAAGCAAGATTTTCTCACCCCCTGCACCTTCGTCGCCCCTGAGGAATCAGATGCAACTAAATCAACAGTCGAAGAATTGGAATAGGCAGTCCTAATCGAACATTCCTCGGATCGAAAGGTATACCTGGGAACATGGTTAACCCCCAAACTTAGGAAAACTTTCATTTAGTTCCTTACCAATAACATCGACTGTTTTGCTTGGTCCCATTTAGACATGGCAGGGATTCCACCCGAATAACCACCCACCGGCTAAGCGTCGACCCCAGGTTCAAACCGGTGAAGCAAAAAAGGAGGCCTCAATCTGAGGTAAAACACACATTCATCAATGACGAGGTAACGAAACTCCTCAAAATAGGTTCTATTAGAGAAGTAAAATACCCCGAATGGCTAGCCAATGTGGTGGTAGTGCCCAAGAAGGGAAATAAGTTAAGAATGTGTGTAGATTATAAGGAGTTGAATAGGGCATGCCCTAAAGGTTCATTCCCACTGCCCAACATCGACCATCTGATCGATGCCACGGTCGAGCACGAGACCCTCACCTTTCTCGATGCCTACACGGGGTACAATCAAATTCAAATGAACCCCGAAGACAGGGAAAAAACTTCGTTCATCACGAAGTACGGTACGTATTGCTACAACATCATGCCCTTCAGGCTGAATAACGTTGGAGCCACGTAGCAACGATTGGTTAATAAAATGTTCGAGTGCCAAATAGGCAAGTCCATGGAAGTATATGTTGATGATATGCTACTTAAGTCCCTGCGCGCAGAGGACCATCTGACCCATTTGCAGAAAACGCTCGATATCCTCAGAAGCTATAACATGAACCTCAGTCCCGAGAAATGTGCCTTCGGGGTAGGATCGGGAAAGTTATAGGCTTCATGGTATCAAATAGGGGGATCAAGATCAATCCCGATAAAATCAAATCTATCGAAGAGATCAGGATGATTAACAACGTGAACGCTGTATAATGGCTGACTGGGCGGATAGCGGCCTTGGGACGATTCATATCGAGATCATCAGATAAGAGTGATCATTTATTATCCCTGATCAAAAAGAAGAATAGCTTCGAATGGACTCCCAAATGCCAAAGTGCCTTGGAAGAATTGAAGTGGTATCTGTTGAGCCCGCCTTTGCTCCACACCCTAAAGGAGGACGAAATATTGTATCTGTATTTGGCCGTACCGGAGGTGGCGGTAAGCAGTGTGCTGGTTCGAGAGCAACAAGGTACGCAATTTTCTATCTATTATGTGATTCGGACCTTGGGCGATGCCGAAACCAGGTATCCTCTTCTGAAAAACTTAGCCCTTGCACTAATTAGAGCGTCTCGAAAATTAAAACCTTATTTTCAATGTCATCGCGTCTGCGTCTTAACGACGTACCCGCTTCGAACATATTGCATAAACCCAAGTGTTTGGGATGGTTGGCCAAGTGGGCCATCAAACTTGGAGGGTACGATATCGAGTATCAGCCCCGAACGGCTATCAAATCTCAGATTTTGGCAGATTTCGTAGCCAACTTTGCACCCGCCCTGGTGCCCGAAGTAGAGAAGGAATTACTGTTGAAAACTGGCACATCTTCAGGGATATGGACCTTGTTTACAGACGGTGCCTCCAACGTAAAAGGATCCGATCTCGGCATAGTCCTAAAGCCGCCTACGGGCTGCATAATCAGACAATCCATAAAAACTGCAAAATTGACTAACAATGAAGCCGAGTATGAGTTTGTGATTGCAGGTTTAGATTTGTCCAAGAGCCTCAGAGCCAAATGCATCGAGGCCAAATGTGATTCTCTTCTAGTTGTTAACCAGGTAAATGGGAGCTTCGAGGTCTGAGAAGACAGAATGCGGAGGTACCTTGACAAGACCCTAATCACGTTGTATCGCTTCAAGGAATGGACATTAGACCATATACCTCGAGAGCAGAATAGTGAGGCCGACGCTCTCACAAACCTGGGGTTGTCTGTCGATGAAGATGATGTACTCCCTGGAGCCGTCATTCAGTTAATAAGATCGGTGATCAACTCCACCAACTTGGCATGGGATTGGAAAAACAAATACATCAGTTACTTGAAGGATAGAAAGCTACCCATGGACCCAAAAGAATTGAGAGCCCTACAAACCAAGGCAGCCCGATTCTCGCTCGACGAAAACAACACTCTCTACAAGAGGACCTTTGACGGGCCCCTGGCGGTGTGCCTGGGGCCGGGTGACATAGATTACGTGCTGCGAGAAATCCACAAGGGCACCTGCGGGAACCACTCTGGCGCCAAATCCCTAGTCCAAAAAGTGATCAGAGCAGGTTATTATTGGGACAATATAGAAAAAGACGCTAGGGATTTCGTTCGGAAATGCGACAAATGTCAAAGGTTTGCGCCCCATGATCCACCAGCTCGGAGAACAACTACATTCGGTATTGTCACCATGGTCGTTCATGAAATAGGGGATGGACATCGTCGGACCACTGTCAATGGCACCAGGTAAAGCTAGATTTATTCTGTTTATGACTGACTATTTCTCAAAATGGGTGGAAGCACATGCCTTCGAGAAGATAAGAGAAAAAGAAGTCATCAACTTTATATGGAACCATATCCTACCGATACGGAATCCCCTCAGAGATAACTTGTGATAATGGAAAGCAGTTCATAGGAGGAAAAGTAATGAAGTTCCTCGAGGATCATAAAATCACGAGGATCTTATCAACACCCTACCACCTATGCGCCAACGACGCCGAATCCAATAACAAAACCATCATTCAAAACAAGAAGAAGAAGTTGGAAAGCTCAAAACACAGGTGGAGGGAAATGCTGGCCGAAGTCCTGTGGGCATATCGAACCACTCCCAAGTCAAGCACGGGGGAGACGCCATTCTCTCTGGTATACGGGTACGAAGCTCTAATACCGGTCGAAGTGGGGGAACCGAGTGCTAGGTTCCGGCATGCTTCGGAGGATTCAAACAATGAGGCCATGAGTGAAGCCCTCGAATTACTTGAGGAGAAACGAGAGGCTTTGTTGGTCCAGATGGCTGCACAGTATTAAAGGATGAGAGATACTATAATAGGAGAGCAAACCTCCGACACTTCGGAATCAAGGACTTATTCCTAAGAAAAGTCACTTTGAACACCCGAAACCCTAAGAGGGGAAGCTAGGCCCAAGCTGGGAGGGACCATACCGTGTGCTCAGAGTAACTGGCAAAGGATCCTATAAGCTCGGTACTATGGAACGCGAGCAACTCCCGAGCAATTGGAACATATCCATGCTCAAACGTTATTACTGTTGAGGTAATTCTATTGCCTCGTCCCTTTTTTTATTTTCCTGAAAGCTAACCTCCTACAGACATCCGACAGAAGACACCAGAACATCCACCAACTTCAAATAAGTCCCTGGATCAGAAGACGCGTTGCACTATTTTCCTTCGATCGGGTTTTATCCCTGAAAAAGGGTTTTTACTGAACAAGACTTTTAACGAGGCAACACCCATGCATTAGCCAGGAATAACTTAAACAAGCGTCCAAGGCTTCTATTAGAGCAGCCTCAAATGCTGGAGGACATTGCCCCGGGAGGTCGCCCCCATAAAATAAGTCAGAGTAAGCCGAGGAGAGAATCAACAGGAGAGTGATGTATCGGGCCAAACGCTCAAATGAACCATGCCCATATAAAAGGGTCGATCCCTCGACGGCGAAAACATGTATGCTTGTATCAAATAATCGAAAGAATAGTTTATCATCAAAACACTCTATATGCTATGGAAACGACTATCTTTAACATTCAAATTAGCAAGACCCGAGGTCGTAAGATCCCAAGCGGGTAACCTCAGATATGTCCAGAACTGTAAGTCCTACGGGCATGATTGAGACCATAAGGCCCCGAATGGGCGTATCTGAATAGAAAGGCACAGTCCCGACTTCAAAGCCAAGGCTATATATTCGAACTTTTAAGACCCCTAAAAAGGCATATCCTCGAATATAGATGTTGATGATACGATACTCAGGACTAAAGGATCTAGCCAAACATAAACGACTCAGGTCGATAGGCTACGTCCAAACTTACGCAACTCGGGGACGCCTAACTGTTGTGATGAAATTAAATCCTTCGAAGTTATTTTGAAAAGAACCGGTTAAATCACGCTACCCTCGGCCCAAACAAAAGAGCTTCGATCATTTTCATGGCGGTTCTAAAAATGAAAAGGCTTTGAAGAAAGTTCAGCCAAAGGGCAAAACCTTACGAGGTGCCCACCTATCGTCGCATAATGACTCATAATCGAGGTTCTTACCAAACCGTTGAAGAGTCGTACGGACACAAAATATCTTGGGCATTAACGGGGAAAAACGTAGCCATACTAAAGTCGCCTAAGAACCTTGAAGCCAACGCACAAGGCCTACGGGATAATTCAAAACCTAAAGGGTCGATGAGCCCGAGCTGTAACCCGGCTCGGGGACTGAGCCCGGATTAGTTAAAAAAAGTCGAGAAAGAGGCCTACGAGCTAATTCAAAACCTAAAGGGTCGATGAGCCCGAGCTCTAACCCGGCTTGGGGATTGAGCCCGAAATGGTTAACCAAAGTCACCTAAGAGCCTTGAAGCTAGCGCACAAAGCCTACGGGATAATTCAAAACCTGAAGGGTCAATGAGCCAGAGCTGTAACTCAGCTCGGGGACTGCGCCCAGATTGGTTATTTAAAAAAGAGGCATATGGGTTAATTCGAAACTCGAAGGGTCAATGAGCTCGAGCCATAATTCGGCTCAAAGACTGGGCCCTACATGATTAACTGAAAACGTCAAAGGGCAAGAATCCGTAAGCCTCCGGGCTAGCCTGAAAAGTCCAATTGGCCAGTTAAAAGGCCACATTAACCCCATGCCTAAGGACACCCAAAGGACAGCGTGCGAGGGTCTTGAGAGCCAACACGAAAATCTTCAAAGGCCAGATTCCAGTCCTAAAATCCAAAAACAATTTAGGCCCTGAAGTCAAATCTTGACTCGAGGAACTGAATCCCAGATGGACGATCTTAGATCATCAGAAAAGACCGTCTCGGAGAGTAGACCCCGGACCGATGACAATTCAGTGTTGCGACCTATCGCAGAGGCAAGACACAAATGTCAAAGAGTCAGGGAAAGCATATTTAAGAAACTTATATCCAGAACCTTCGTGAAAGAGGCAGCAGATGTGAACACAATCTATACTCAGGCCCAGCGTCCGCCCATATTCAAGCAAATTCTGTAACGACCTGACCGGTCGTTTCGCGTGTTAGGACCCTGTTCCCCTAAATAAGACTTCCCGTAGTTGCTTTTATGATTTATGACCTGTGGGGACAGGTGGTTCGGGATACGGAAGAGTTTGGTATGGTATAGGAACACTTGGTTCCTTAAGGTTGGCCTTTAAGGCTAAGTTTGACTTCGGTCAACGTTTTGAGTAAACGACCTTGGAATCGAGTTTTGTCGGTTCCGGTAGCTTCGTATCATGATTTCGGACTCGGACGTATGTTCGAAACGGGTTTTGGATGACTCGGGAGCATTTCGGCGCCCAATAGTGAAATAAGAGTTCCTTTTTTTGCGTATGGCATCGCCACTCCCTTTGGCAGCATCCACTAATTCGGAACTTAATTTGAAAGCCATATTTCGACCCGGACGTTTTTTGTGGTTTGGAACGTGTTTTTGAGTTATCGAGGTCGGAACAGGATTTTGAGACCGGGAATAATTATGTTATGTCATTTATGACCTGCTTCCAAATTTGGTGTCATTCTGAATAGTATAGGTCGGTTCGGCGCATGGTTAGCAGATTCAAGAACTTAAAAGTTCTTAAGTTTAATTCTAGGGGTTTTGAGGTATGATTTTGAGTTTTAGTGTTGTTTTGGGTGTTCCGAAGGCTCGAGAGAGTCTGTATTATGATTTGGGACTTGTTGGTATAATTGGACGGGGGCTCGAGTGGGCCCAGATGCCGCTCGGGCATCAAACGAGGCAAAACAACCAACAAAAAATAGTTGATGGTGCACCAGATCTGGTGCGACCGCACATGCGGTTGCCCAGTCGCAGGTGCGAGACCGCTCCTGCGATCCTCGCTTCGCAGGTGCGGCTTCAGGTGAGGCTGCCCATTTCTCGCAGGTGCAGATCAAAATCCGCAAGAGAGGAGCCACAGATGCGGGCTCCTCTCCGCAAGTGCGCGCCTAGATCCTCTTGCCCATTCCGCAGGCGCGAGACCGCAGGTGCAGTCCTCGAGCCGCAGGTGTGGAATCCCTGTAGGTAGTAAGTTTTTAAAACATGGGAATCCTCCATTTTTTAGCATTCATCTTCTTCCTTGGGGATATTTAGAGCATGCAAAAGAGACCAAGGACCTAGCTACTTAAAGGTGAGTAAATTCCACCCTAATGTTGGTTTAATATTTGAATTCCTAGGTAAATTAACATCCTAATTAGTAGAAATCATGGGTTAGGGCACAAATCTAGGTTTTTATGAAAATGAGGGAATTACCATGGAATAAGTTATGAAAACATACAAAAATTACATAATGTCGATCCTTAGACTATGGGTGAGTGTTTCCTTCAAAAATTTCTTAAATCCGAGCATGCAGGCCCCGGGGTGTATTTTGGGATTTTTCAATTTAGGTTGAGATAATCGTTTAAATAGAGGAACTTCATACTTTCTAGTATAAATTAATTTATTCATGCAACAGTTTACTAGTTTCTACTCCTTGGGAGACGAGTTTGGAGTTTCGGGCGCATTCTTGACCCGGAGAGTAGGCTCGACATGAGGTGAGTCTCCTTTATAACCTTATAAGATGGAATTGTCCCCATAGGTGATTATAAACGATTGTATGTCCTTATTTGCAGGGGCTACACACGCACGAAGTGACGAGTATCCGTGCAAAGCTACTATTATGCCTTAACGGGTAGTTTAGGAATCACAAGCATGCCTTATGTGTTGTATCCGTGATCTTGCATGTGGTCTAAGTAGTCTAATATCCTTCAATTTCATATATAAAGGCCTTGGAGGTTATGTTTCGAAGTTGGCATTATTGAATCCTTTTTCTGATAAGTATGATCCCATGTTAAATCATCTGAAATCCCTGTTAAGTATGTATATGTATATGGGAACCCGTGTCGCATGCATGATTCGCGAGCGGGGTAGACCTAGTATTATGTTAACCGTGTCGCATGATCAATTCGCGAGCCGGGCAGATAGATGCATCTATGGTTCGGACCGTTCGACCTTTAGCAGTGCACATTTACTTTTCACGTCGTATCGACCATACGTTCACGGCCTGTTATGTGTTTGAATATTGAGGTGAAGCCCTGTAATTGTAACTGTTGATTTCATGAAAAAGGGAAGGTTAAGTAGCTTGTATGCTATGGAAGTTGATACGTAAAGGTACTAAAGAACATTATCTGATGATATTTTCCTTATTACGGTTCATTACTGCTATTACTGTTCAGCCTGTATTTATTGTATATTGTTTGGCCCTAGTCAGTATCACGTCGACCTCTCGTCACTACTTCTTCAAGGTTAGGCAGGATACTCACTGGGTACATATTTGTTTATGTACTCATGCTACGCTTCTGTACTTAATTGTACAGGTTCTGAGGCTGGTGCATCTGGTTATTAAGCCGGAGCTCGACCCTGAGATTATATTTGTACGTGACTTCATGGTGAGCTGCTCCCCTTGGAGATTCTCAGCAGCACTATGGAGTTCTCTTTTGTGTATTCCTGTCTACTTCTTTCAGACAGTAGGACAGTTTATTTCATCATTTGTATATCCTACTAATACGCATGTAGACTTGTGACACCGGTTCCTGGCACACACGTAGTAGATACTTTATTTTTTGGGCTGTATATCTATATATTAGTTCATGATCTTTTATAGCTGTATTTGCTTATGTTGGTTAATTTATCTGTTTCCACTTAATGTCCCAAACTTAAAATTTCCCATGTGTGGGAATGTTTTATCAAATACGGGAATTTTTACTAGTACATCAATTGTTGGCTTGCCTTACCACGGTGTTGGGCGCCATCACGACCTAAGTTAGGATTTTGGGTCATGACAACATGGTATCAGAGCTCTAGGTTCAGAAAATATTAATTAAGGGAGCAATATCAATCAACAGTACTGAATCAAGATAAAAAAATAGATTAGGGGTTGGGAATTAGTAAGAATATCTCATAGGAGATCAGCAAGACTTTCAAATCATAGTGAATCAGGGATTCAAACTCCAACTAGTGAATAGAGATTCCTGTGTACAGATGGAATAACCACATTATAAACAAAGCAATAATTGGGAAACAAATAGCACAGAATCAAGGACTCGAGCAAGCATAATACTAATTGAAGAGAATTAACATAAACTAACACGGATATTAGGCAAGATCATCATAAACCCTAGTATATGAAATTAGGGATCATGTGAGTCAGGGAGGCAAGAGGAATCAGAGATGAACGACATGGGGTAAATATAAATGGAACATAAACACGCAGGAAAACCAGTAGCCTCGGGGTTTAGGTCTAAAAATTAGGGTTTCACACAGATGCTAGTATAAACCAACATAGTACATATGATATACGCAAGAGAGACGAAGAGTCATAAACCCTAATAGGAAAACAGAGTAAAAATCACCAAAACTTAAGTTATTCGTGACAATCAGGCACACATACTGATCAGACCAAAAGGAAAAGGTTTCAATAGTGGTAAATATGATGAAAACCATGGCATAATGTTAAAAATCAACATGGAAAACTATTTTGAAAAAGGGTTTAGGAACCCTAGTTTTAAAGATGAAGAACCACTTAGGGGAAACGGAAAACTTTTAAAGAAAATATCATAATAACTCGTAATATGCATAGATCTAGTGCAGATAAAAATGAATCGGGGGTTTTAAGCATTAGGGTTTCAAAGAAAACCTATAAAGATAAGAAAAACCTCAAAATGTTACTGGTTTAGGCCCCAAAGGTCGCAGACCTTGCTTGAACAGCCGGAGGTGGCCGGAGATGGCTGGAGGATCATGAGCACAGACCCAGGGGGTATGAGGATTAACCCAGGTCTCTTGAAGACCTTAGAGATGGCAAACACCAGGGTAAGGGAACCACATGAGGCAGGAGGATAGTGAGGGCTTCATGGTCTCCGGCAAAGAGACAGCCGTAGAAGACGAAGAGGTTCATCGGAGCCATAGGGACAAGAAGTCTCTAGGAGAGACTTAGAGAGATAGAGAGAGAGAGTAGAAAGATGAGAGACCGGTGAGAAATGAGAGGAGTCGGGGGGTTACTCTAGGTTAATTAAGGTAAGTGTGGTCTGAGCCGTTGATCAAAATTGATCAACGATTCAGATTAGATCCTAGGTTGGGCCGGGTAGGAATTGGGTTTGGGCTGGGGTTAATTGGGTTATTATAATCTGGTGGGTTGGGTTAAATTGGGTTGTAATTGAGATCAAAAAGTGTCCATTAGTTAAATACACGTAAAAATAAAATAAATAATTAATAAAATAGCTAATAATGATATAAAATGGAATTAATGCTAAGTAAATGAAATTTGAGGTAATTAGCCAATATAAAAAATATAAAAATGACTAGTTATAGAATTAAAAATAGCATAAATGCACAATTAGGTCATAGTTGCAAAATTTGTGTAATTATAGCTAAATAGTGCCAAATTGGTTAATTTGTGAAATCATTAAATCCTAATAAGATTTAAAAAATGATGTATCGAGCTGGGAAGCATTTTGAAATTATTTATAGTATAATTTATGAATAATTATTGAATATAAAATACTAAATAAATAGGAAAATAATAAAAATATGAAAGACTATGGAAAAATACCATTCATTATGAAAAAGTGATTTTGAAGGTAATATGCAAGTTTTAAAATAATTTTGAGGAAAATATTGGGTATCAACAGCTGCCCCAATTTACCCGGGAAGGATGAAAGAGTTGTCAGGTAAAGACATGACGGCCAATTTTGACCGAGTGGAAATAGTTTGAAAGATTTAGGCCGCACCCTGGTTTCTGATTTGCCTACATATCCCTGGTTTTACAGAAATCAGGCCATATGTAGTTCAGGAATCATTGGTGAAGTATACTAATGAAGTTTTACAAGAACGGACGCAAAGTGCAGGGTTAGATGAGTAAATGGCTTAAAGAGGAGGACAAGGAGAACTGGAGTGGGACCTCTCCTGCTGGGAGGGCCGTTGCTTGCCGGATTACCTGCAAATAAATAATACGAACGTATATTGTGCATAATTTAAACATGATTCAAGTTTCCGTCGGACCATGAATGTTGTCTTTGGACGGTTAGGAATGACTTCCTTAGACCATGACGTCCTGGGCCATGAATTTCTTGATGCAGGATTCGCATGCCATGAAATGATGTTCTCGGGCCATGATGATGGTGCCTCCGAACCATGACACCTTTGAATAATGATATGCAAGATGATTAAAGAGATCCTTAGGCCATGACATGATGTTCTCAGGCTATGAAGATGACGCCTCCGAACGATGACGCCTTTGGATAGGTTGGCGATATTTCAGCCCATGAAGATGCAATAGTATGATGCTAACAAGACAGAGCTTAGTCTTGCGAATTAAGGGGGCAGAGCTTAGACTTAAAGGAAAGCGGAGAAAACGTGTTTGAGGTAACATTTAATTTGACGAAAAAGTAAATTTGGAGGCAGAGCTTAGCCTCGGAAGGCAGAACAGTAGCCTTATGCAATGCAGCGGGAGACAACGCTTAGTCTCGGAAAGCAGAAAGGCAGCCTTATGCAAAGATGCAAAGATGCAAATGCGGGGGGAGACAGCGTTTAGTTTCGGAAGGCAAAAAGGTAGCCTTATGCAGGAATGAAATGCAGCGAGAGACAAAGTTTAGTCTCAGAAGGAAAAAAGGTAACCTTATGAAAAGATGCAAATGCAGAAGGGAGACAACGTTTAGTCTCGGAAGGCAAAAAGGTAGCCTTATGCAGGAATGAAATGCAGTGGGACACAGCGTTTAGTCTCTGAAGGCAGAAAGGTAACCTTATGCAAAGATGCAAATGCAGAGGAGAGATAGCGTTTAGTCTCGGAAGGCAGAAAGGTAGCCTTATGCAGGAATGAAATGCAGCGAGAGACAGCGTTTAGTCTCGTAAGGAAGAAAGGTAGCCTTATGCAAAGATGCAATGCAGCGGGAGACAATGTTTAGTCTCGGAAGGCAGAAAGGTAGCCTTATGCAGGAATGAAATGCAGCGGGAGACAACATATAGTCTCGGAAGGCAGAAAGGTAGCCATATGCAGGAATGAAATGCAGCGGAAGACATCGTTTAGTCTCGGAAGGCAGAAAGGTAGCCTTATGCAGGAAAGAAATGCAGCGGGAGACATCGTTTAGTCTCGGAAGGCAGAAAGGTAGCCTTATGCAGGAATGAAATGCAGCAGGAAACAACGTTTAGTCTCGGAAGGCAGAAAGGTAGCCTTATGCAAAAAATAAATAAAATAAATAAATAAATGACGGTAGGAATTCTTAGCTGGTGATAGATTGCGACATTGCGACTGTTGTGAGCATTGTGATAATGAAGCATCGTTTGTGCTGATAATAAATGTCGGCATGTGTGACGAGTTTGAGAAGCGTGTCTTTGAACAATATACGCCCTACGGGCGGATAGTATGTTTTTGGGGCCTTTGTAATCTTTGTGCCTGCATTCAAATAAAAGTAATGAATTCTGTAACGGGAGGGTTAGTTCGTATCCCTGTTGGCTCTGCTTGACTAGTTCGGCTCGATCTGATGATATTGTCTGTATCATTGGGGTAGCGTCTGCTAAACAAGTTATCTCAGGAAATAAGTGGTTTGGTAAAAGATATAGTATAGCATATAATTTAAAATAGTTTTAGATGAACCGACGACCGTGACACGGTTCAAGACGTTGCAACCTCTCTTGCTGCGGAAATTTGAGGGTCCTCCTCAAAATTCTGCTCCAGTTTGACTGATGGATGCCCCTGACTGCTGCTCGTGCGGCGATTGGCTGAACTTGCTTCGGAATTTTGAGGGTCCTCCTCAAAATTCTGCTCCAGTTTGACTGATGGATGCCCCTGACTGCTGCTCGTGCGGCGATTGGCTGAACTTGCTTCGGAATTTTGAGGGTCCTCCTCAAAATTCTGCCCCAGTTGGCTGGGTGAATGCTTCTGGCTGCTGCTCGCTTCAGAATTTTAAGGGTCCTCCTCAAAAAATTTCCCCAGTTTGACGGATGGATGCCCCTTACTGCTGCTCGTGCGGCGATTGGCTAAACTTGCTTCGGAATTTTAAGGGTCCTCCTAAAAATTCTGCCCTAGTTGGCTAGGTGAATGCTTCTGGCTGGTGCTCGCTTCAGAATTTTGAGGGTCCTCCTCAAAATTCTGCCCCAGTTTCCAATTGCGGGGGGAACAAATTAAATTTTATTGAATTGTGACCTAACCCATATGGCTGCCTACGTATCCCTTCTTAAACGGGAATCAGGTCAGGCGTAGTTCAAATTACATCACTGATATAAGCATAAAGGATTACACATAATAACGCTTGACTGCATCTGAATTGATTGGTTTTGGCAAGACTTCTTCGTCCATTTCTGCAAGTATAAGTGCTCCTCCTGTCAAAACCCGATGAACCATGTATGGACCTTGCCAGTTGGGAGAGAATTTCCCTTTGGCTTCATCTTGATGCGGAAATTTTTTCTTCAACACCAGCTGCCCTTGTGCGAACCGTCTCGGCTTGACTTTTTTATTGAAGGTTTTAGTCATTCTATTATGATAGAGTTGCCATGATAGACTGCATTCATTCTCTTTCCGTTTATGAGGGCTAGTTGATCATAATGGTTCTTTACGTATTCTGCGTCGCTGAGCTCAGCTTCTTGCATGATCCTCAAGGATGGGATCTCAACTTCAGCAGGAATAACAGCCTTGGTACCATAAACTAGCATATAGAGCGTTTCCCATGTTGATGTGCAGACTGTGGTGCCGCACCCCAACAAGGCGAATGATAACTTCTCATGCCACTACTTGTGCCTTTCTATCATTTTCCTTAGTATCTTCTTGACGTTTTTGTTAGCGGCTTCTACAGCTCCATTGATTTGAGGTCTGTATGTTGTGGAATTCTTGTGTTTGATTTTGAAGGTTTCACACATGGCTTTCATCAAGTCACTGTTTATATTGGAACCACTGTTGGTGATGATTGACTCTGGAACTCCGAACCGACAAACAATGCGGACGCGGACAAAATCGGCTACAACTTTCTTAGTAACTGCTTTCTAGGATGCTGCTTCGACCCATTTAGTGAAGTAGTCAATGGCTACTAGAATGAACCTGTGTCCGTTGGAGGCGGCTTGCTCGATTGGTCGAATAACATCCATGCCCCAGGTGGCGAACGACCATGGTGAGCTTGTTGCATTGAGCTCATGCGGAGGTACCTTTATCATATCTCCATGTATCTGACAGCGGTGGCATTTTCGGACATACTGGATGCAGTCCATTTCCATAGTCATCCAAAAGTAGCCAGCTCGGAGTATCTTCTTTGCTAGAAAACAACTGTTCATATGCGGACCGCAGGTCCCAGCATGAATTTCTTCCAATAGTTTTGATGCTTCTCTTGCGTCAACACACCTTAATAGCCCTAAATCGGGAGTCCTCCTGTACAGGATTCCTTCGCTGTGAAAGAAGTTGTTGTATAGTCTTTGAAGTGTGCGTTTATGAGTGGGATTCGCCAGCTCTGGGTAATCTCCTTTTGCCAAATATTCCTTGATTTTATGAAACCAAGGATTTCTGTCTGCTTCTTCTTCGACATGAGCATAGTAAGCCGGCTGATCATGGATCTTTACAGGAATAGGGTCAATGAAATTCTTGTCTGGGTGCTGAATCATAGATGACAACGTAGCCAATGCATCGGCAAACTCATTCTAGATTCTGGGGACATGCCGAAATTCTATCTTTGTGAACCGCTTTCTCAACTCCTGTACGTGATGCAGATATGGTAGTATCTTGGAATACTTGGTTGCCCATTCTCCTTGTACCTGATGTACTAGTAGGTCTGAATCACCGATCACTAACAACTCTTGGACGATCATGTCAATGGCAAAGTTGAGCCCTAAGATGCAGGCTTCATATTCGGCCATATTGTTGGTGCAAGGAAATCTGAGTTTGGCGGACACCAGATGATGCTGGCCTGTTTCCGATATTAGGACTGCTTCGATGCCAACTCCCTTGAAGTTTGCATCTCCATCAAAGAACATCCTCCAACCGTCAAAGGATTCTGCAATATCTTCTCCTATGAATGATACCTCTTCATCAGGAAAATATGTTTTCAGAGGTTCGTATTCTCCATCCACGGGGTTCTCAGCAAGATGGTCTTCCAGATCTTGTCCCTTAACTGCTTTCTGAGTTACATAAACAATGTCGAACTCACTCAATAGGATTTTCCACTTGGCCAGCTTGCCAGTGGGCATGGGCTTCTGAAAGATATACTTTAATGGATCCATCCTTGATATGAGATATGTTGTGTAGGCAAAGAAGTAGTGCCTCAGCTTTTGAGCGACCCAGGTCACAGCGCAGCAGGTGCGCTCCAATAGATAATGTCGGGCCTCATATGGAGTAAACTTCTTGCTGAGATAGTAAATAGCTTGCTCCTTCCTTCCTGTTTCATCATGTTTCCCCAAAACGCAACCGAAAGCTCTATATAATACGGCAAGGTAGAGTAACAGGGGTCTACCTGGCTCAGGTGGTACCAAGACCGGCGGTGTCAAAAAATATTCCTTGATTCGGTCGAAGGCCTTTTGGCAATCATTGGTCCATTTGGTTGCAGCGTCCTTCTTGAGCATCTTAATGATCGGTTCACAAATAATTGTAGACTGTGCGATAAACCGGTTGATGTAATTAAGTCTCCCCAAGAAGCTCATCACCTCTTTCTTGTTCCTTGGCGATGGTAGCTCTCGAATGGCCTTGACTGTGCGATAAACCCTGAATGCATACTTCGCGGGGTTTAGTTTCAGATTGTATTTTGGCAACCTATCGAAGAACTTCCTCAAATCTTCTATGTGGTCAGTGGCTTTCTTGGACTTGATAATAACATCATCCACGTATACCTCGATCTCCTTGTGAATCATGTCGTGGAAGATGGTGGTCATAGCCCTCATGTAGGTAGCCCCTGCATTCTTCAGGCTGAACGACATCATCATATAACAGTACACTCCCCATGGCGTAGTGAAAACTATTTTCTCGGCATCTTCCTCATCCATCCAAATCTGATGATAACCAGAGAAGCAATTCACGAATGATTGTAGTTCATGCTTGGTGCAATTGTCAATCAGGATATGTATATTTGGCAAGGGGAAGTCATCTTTCGGACTGGCCCGGTTGAGATCCCGGTAGTCGACACAGACTCTGACCTTCCCGTCCTTCTTTGGCACAGGTACAATGTTGGCTAACCATGTTGGGTATTCAACTACCCTAAGAACCTTGGCGTTTATCTGCTTGGTAACTTCTTCTTTGATTTTCAAACTCATGTCGGGTTTGAACTTTCTGAGCTTTTGTTTTACCTGTGGACACATTGGATTGGTTGGCAGTTTGTGAGCCACAATAGACGTACTTAGACCATTCATGTTGTCATACGACCAGGCGAATATGTCCTCATACTTCTTCAAAAACTCTGTGTATTCTTTCCTTTTTGATGGTGATAAATGAATGATGATCCGTGTTTCCTTGACGTTTTCTGAATCTCCCAGGTTGACAGTTTCGGTCTCGTCTAGGCTTGAATTAGGTCTGTTCTCAAAGTTCTCAATTTCCTTGACAATCTTGTCAGGTATATCATCTTCTTCTGAATCAATATCCATTTGTTGTGTTGCCTCATTGAATGTCACAGTCATTGGTTCATCAAGACAAGTAAAAGTAATGTTGTATAGATAAGGTAATGAGAAAAATAGTAGCAATAAATATCGGATTTGTAAGAGAAATTAGAAAATGATTTGATAAATTAAATAACTGTTTTGAACATCGAAGGTCTTATTGCAAAAATTGAAAAAAGTCAGAAAGGGAAAATCATTTAGTAAATGAAACAATAAGTAATGCTTGTTTTAGCCTTGCTCCCCAGAGGCTCGTCGAGCTTCGGTTGTCCTGATAAACCAGTTCTTGAGGAATGTTCCTCTACTCACTGCTTGTATGGAAGGGCCTTCCTCCCCCTCCTCCTCGAGAATAACGCAGCAGTCCATATCATTGTCCCCCAATAACAAGCTCTTCATTGGTGTTAGTGCTTATTCTTCGTCTGACCCATAAATAACGTCGGTCTGCTGGAAGTTCTGCTCCAGATAAGGTATTGGCTATTCTAGTGGGTAGTAAGGACCACTCCATGGAGGCGACCAGCTCCTGAATTCTTCCCAAGTGTATTCATATCCCAGACCGAAAGTAGTACCATGCTTCTTGAGTTTTATAGGTTTGGAAATTCCTTGGAGGTTCTTGCCGAGCCCCTTGCCAGGCTCATACCCTCGCCAATTCATCATACATGTGATCTTGCTACCCCACCATTTGTCTTTATCAATGGCATTGACCCGTTCAATGTGGTGGTAAGTTTCTCCACCCAACTTTCTTCTTCCTTCAATCACCGGAATAGTCTGACGATTGTAAATAGGGTTGCTACCATCGCCGTGAATAATGACCTCTTGATGGTTCCACTCGAACTTCACTGCCTGATGTAATGTTGATGCTACGGCCCCAGAAACATGGATCCAGGGTTGTCCTAATAATAGGTTGTAGGACGCTGGTACATCTATCACTTGGAAGTCCACCTCGAACCAAGTTGGTCCCATTTGCAGGCATAGGCTTATCTCACCAATGGTGGACCTTTGAGATCCATCAAAAGCTTTCACATTGATTGCTCCATCCTCTATATCATGGCCCTTTACCCAATTGTTTGAGCGTTATCAACGGACAGATGTTAAGACTGGATCCTCCATCGATCAGGATTCTTGTGATGAAATAATCTTCGCATTGCACATTGATATGCAGTGCTTTGTTATGTCCCAAACCCTCGGGTGGCAGCTCGTCCTCATGGAAGGTGATCTTGTGGCTTTCCAACACTTGGCCCACCATATTGGCCATTTCCCCACTAGTGATGTTGTTTGGTACATACGCTTCGTTCAACACCTTCAACAACGCACTCCTGTGTGCCTCGGAATTCTGCAGCAAAGAGAGGATGGATATTTGTGCTGGCGTTTTGTTCAACTGGTCGATGACCGAATACTCCTTGGCTTGTACCTTCCTCCAAAGGTCGTCTGGTCCTGTATCAATAAGGGGAGGCCGATTGGAAGCCTGCTTGCTGGATTCGGCTAGATGTTCAGGGGTATAGACTCTACTAGTACTTGTCATACCCTGTGTTGCGACAGCTTCTTCAGTTTTGGCCTTGACTCTCCTTCTCGCCTCGGCTGTATAGTTCCAAGGTACAACATTTGTATAGAAAGGTGGTATGGTTGATATCTCCAACGTGATTGGTGCAGCTACTCTCAATTCGAACGGAACATGTGCCTTGGTGGTAAGACTGCAACCTCAAATGGTGCGGGTGCATTTGCTGGAGACACGAAGTCAACCTTAATTGGTACCGGTGTCTTTGCGGGTGGCGCTGCTTCAAACTCAAGAGGTATAGACATATTCACCTCATCGTCCTCAGATGGTTGAATCTGGACTATGATAGGGTTGAGAGTGACTGCAGGTTTCTTTGGGTCATCGCCTTCTGCGATCAACCCGATTGATCCCTCGGGATCCCAATCATCTTCTATTTTGATCATGTGGATGCCTCCACCCTTATGGTCTGGCAGAGGATTTTTGTGGACGTTCGTAGCGGGATCTTTTGGCACAATGATTTTGTTATCAATCAGGGATTGTTCTTGTCTTTCAAAGAGTGGCATTCATCAATGGTGTGCCCTTTCATGTCGGAGTGGTATGCACAGGACTTGTTTGGATTAACCCACTGAGAAGGATTCTCAGGGGTTACAGCAGGGATGGGGGCGACATAACCAGCAACTTTGAGCTTCTCATACAGCTGGTCGATGGGTCCAGCGATGGCGGTATACTGTTTTGGAGGTCTGCGATCAAAATTAGGACGAGGTCTAGGGAAGTTTTGGCGTGCAGGGGGTGATTGGTAATGGGACGGCTTGGAATTATAAGTGTGGTAAACGGGAGCGGGTTGTGGGTATCTAGGTGAAGTAAATTTATATGTGGGTGGTGGAGATTGGTAGGTAGGTGGTGGAGCTTGGTAAGGAAGTGGGGGTGTTTGATAAGAGGGTGAGGGTGCTTGGTAATTCGGAGTTGGCTGGTATGTGAGTGGGGATGTTGGATAAGCTTGGTATTTGAGTGGGGATTTGGCTCTTTGTGAAACCATTACAGCTCCCATGTCTCTTTTCTTAGACACACCACCGGACTGTAAGGCCTTGTTTGTAGCTTGCAAGGCTTCAAAATTTGTAACCATACCGCTCTTAATACCTTCTTCAATCTGCTCCCCTAGTTTGATAATGTCGGAGAACTTGTGATTCTTGTCACGACCAAAATTCTGACTCAGGTCGTGATGGCGCCCAACACCAGAGTCAGGCAAGCCAACACTAGTTTACTAACAGGGTTACTTTGTTTAATTGGATATTTAGTTACTTGCCAAATTTTAGGTTAGGAAATCATTTAGCGAAGGCAGTTAAGTGAGGCAATTTAGTTCATGGTAGCATATACAAGATAGCAAGATACGAGAAAAAGTCTACTACACGTGCCAAGACCTAGTGTCACAAGTCCACAAGCAACCAGAGGAATATACAAAACTAGACAAAATAAGTGTACTACTATCTAAAGAGAATAGACAGAAATATCCAAAATAGTAGAAAACTCCACAGTGCTGCTGAGGAACGCCAAGAGGAGCAGCTCACCGTGTAGTCGGGTCCAGATAATACTCTCAAGACCGCGCCCTGGTCTGATAACCAGATGCACCAGCCGCGGAACCTGTACAATTAAGCACAGAACCGTAACATGAGTACATATAAACAAATATGTACCCAGTGAGTATCCCGTATAAACTCGAAGAAGTAGTGACGAGAGGTAAACGTATTACTCACTAGGATCATTAGCAATAATATAATAAACAGATTTAATCAGGATTAGCAATCATGGAAATCAAGTAGACATAGAGAATCAAGTATGTAAATTATAATCTACCCGCAAGTGTCAAGTAACAACTATAATAAAAGTCCAAGTCCCCTTCCACATAAGACAATTCATTTAATAACAACAATAAGACTCTCAATCAAATACATAGCATATAGTATGTCGAGGCGTACGGCCGAAGCGACACAAAAATAAAATGTGCACTGCTGAGGGTCGAACGGCTCGAACCATAGATGCATCTATTACCCCGCTCGTGAATCGGTCATGCGACGTGGTTGACATAATTATAAGGCTACCCCGGTCACGAATCATACATGCGACGCGGGTGCTCATATACATACACAGAATTATGAGGATATTCAGAAGTTCAATAGACAATATACTTGGAAAACAAACTTAAGAAATTTCAAGTTCTAGAACTCAAAATCACACCTCAAAACCCCTAGAATCAAACTTAAGAAATTTCAAGTTCTTGAATTCGGTTTCAATGCGCCGAACCGACCTATACTACTCGGAATGACACCAAATTTTGCAAGCAAGTAATAAATGACATAAAGGAACTATTCCCGGTCTCGGAATTCTGTTCGGACCTCGATAACACAAAAACACGTTCCAAGCCAAATTATGAACTTAAGGAAACTCTATTTCGTTGTTTGGCGTTGAAACGCTCCCGGGTCGTCCAATACCCATTCCGGACATACGCACAAGTCCAAAATCACCACACAAAGCTACTGGATCGTCAAAACTCGATTCCGAGGTCGTTTACTCAAAATGTTGACCAAAGTCAAACTTCGCCTTAAAAGCCAACCTTAAGGAACCAAGTGTTCCTATATTATTCTATACACTTCCGAATCCAGAACCACCCGTCCCTGCAAGTCACAAATCACTATAAGCCGCTACGAGAAGTCTTACTTAGGGAAACGGTGTCTGAATACACAAAACGACCGATCGGGTCGTTACATTCTCCACCTCTTAAACAAACGTTCGTCCTCGAACGGGTCTAGAATCATACCTGAAGTGCTGAATAAGTGTGGATATATGCTTCGTATGTCCTCCTCGGACTCCCAAGTCGCCTCCTTGACTGGTTGGCCCCGCCAATGGACCTTTACAGCAGAAACTCTCTTAGATCTCAGCTGGCGGTCCTGTCTAGAAATAATAGAAACTGGCTCCTCCTCGTAGCCCAATCTCTCATCCAACTGAATAGTGCTGAAATCAACCACGTGAGAGCAGTCGGCATGATACCTCCGGAGCATGAATACATGAAAGACCGGATAAACTCCTGACAAGCTGGGAGGTAGAGCAAGCTCATAAGCAACCTCTCCAACTCGCCCCAATACCTCGAAATGACCTATAAACCTCGGGCTCAACTTGCCTTTCTTCCCGAATCTCATAATGCCCTTCATCGGCGAAACCTTCAGTAGAACCTTATCTCCCTCCATAAATGATACATCACGTGCCCTCTGATCCGCGTAACTCTTCTGTCTGGACTGTGCTGTGCGGAGCCTCTCCTGAATTAACTTCACCTTCTCCAAGGCATCTCTCACTAGGTCCGTGCCATATAACTTAGCCTTGCCAGGCTCAAACCACCCGATAGGAGAACGACATCGCCGACCATATAAAGCCTCAAATGGATCCATCTCAATGCTGGACTGATAACTATTATTGTAAGAAAACTCAGCCAAAGGCAAGAACTGGTCCCACTGACCCCCAAAATCAATCACACATGCTTTGAGCATGTCCTCCAATATCTAAATTGTACGCTCCGACTGATCATCAGTCTGTGGATGAAATGTTGTGTTGAGGTCTATCTGAGTATCCATCCCTCTGTACAATGCTCTCCAGAAGTGCGAGGTGAACTGAGGACCTCGATCTGATATAATGGACACCGGCACACCATGCAACCGGACTATCTCTCGAATGTAAATCTGGGCTAGCCTCTCAGAAGTATAACTAGTATCCACATGAATGAAATGCGCCGATTTGGTCAATCTGTCCACCATGACCCAAACCGCATCAACCTTCCGCAAGGTCCGAGGCAACCCAACCACGAAGTCCATAGTGATGCGCTCCCACTTCTACTCAGGAATGGGCATCTACTGAAGTAGGCCCCATGGCCTCTGGTGCTCATACATAACCTGCTGGCAGTTAAGACACCTAGCCACATACTCCACAATGTCTTTCTTTATCCGCCTCCACCAGAAATGCTATTTCAGATCACGATACATTTTCGTAGCACCAGGATGAACAGAATACCGCGAACTATGTGCCTCCTCTAGAATCCTCTGCCTCAAGCCATCAACATTAGGAACACACAAACGACCCTGAAGTCTCAGAACACCATCCTCGCCAATAGTAACCTCTTTGGCACCACCCTGAACCACTGTCTCCCGTAGCCCTGCCAAGCGTGGATCATCATACTGCGGGGCCTTAATCTCTCCCAATAATGAAGACTGAGCAACCATGTGTGCTAGAACTCGACGAGGCTCTGAAAGATCTAATCTCACCAAGCGGTTAGCCAAGGACTGAATGTCCAAGGCTAGAGGTCTCTCCTCCACTGCAATGAAAGCCAAGCTACCTATACTCTGCGCCTTCCTACTCAAAGCATCTGCTACCACATTCGCCTTGCCCGGATGATAAAGAATGGTGATGTCATAATCCTTCAACAACTCAAGCCACATGCGCTGTCTCAAATTAAGATTCCTCATCTTGAACAAGTGCTGCAAGTTGCGGTGGTCTGTATATACCTCACAAGACACCCCATACAAGTAGTGCCTCCAAATCTTAAGAGCATGAACAATCGTTGCCAACTCCAAATCGTGCACCGGATAATTCTTCTCATGAACCTTTAGCTGGTGCGAAGCATAAGCAATAACTCTCCCTTCCTGCATCAACACGCACCCCAAGCCAACGGGTGAAGCGTCGCAATACACTGTATACATCCCAGAATCGGAAGGCAATACTAGAATTGGTAATGAGGTCAACGCTGTCTTGAGCTTCTGAAAGCTCGCCTCACACTCGTCGGACCACCGAAATGGAGCATTCTTTTGAGTCAATCTAGTCAATGGGGCTGCAATGGATGAAAATCCCTCCACAAATCGCCAATAGTAGCCTGCTAGACCCAAGAAACTCTTGATCTCTGTAGCTGAAGTAGGACGTGGACAATTCTGAACTGCCTCAATCTTCTTAAGATCAACCTTGATACCCTCTCCGGATACTACATGTCCCAAGAATGCCATGGAATCCAACCAAAACTCACACATGGGGAACTTAGCATATAGATTCTGTTCTCGCAAAGTCTGGAGCACAACTCTCAAATGCTGCTCGTGCTCTCCCAAGCTACGTGAGTAAATCAAAATGTCATCAATGAAGATGATGACAAAATAATCAATATACGGCCTGAACACCCTGTTCATCAAGTCCATAAATGCTGCCGGGGCGTTAGTCAAGCCAAAGGACATCACCAGGAACTCATAGTGGCCATATCTCGTACGAAAAGCAGTCTTCGAAACATCTGAGGCCCGAATCCTCAACTGATGATAGCCCGATCTCAAGTCAATTTTAGAAAACACCCTAGCACCCTGCAAATGGTCAAACAAATCATCGATGCACGACAATGGATACTTGTTCTTGATGGTGACCTTGTTCAACTGGCGGTAATCAATACACATCTGCATAGACCCATCCTTCTTCTTCACAAATAGAACTAAAGCACCCCACGGCGATACACTCGGTATGATAAACCCCTTAGACAACAACTCCTCTAGCTTCTCCTTTAACTCCTTCAACTCCTTAGGAGCCATACGGTACGGGGGAATGGAAATAGGCTGAGTATCTGGAGCTAAGTCAATGCAGAATCAATATCACAATCCGGGGGCATGACTGTAAGGTCTGAAGGGCATACATCAGCAAACTCTCGAACAACTGGCACTGAATCAATCGTCGAGGACTCAACGGTGGTGTCCCGCACATAAGCAAGATACGCCAAACAACCCTTCTCGACCATGTGTCGAGCCTTTAGGAAAGAAATAACTCTACTGGCTGCACTAACTGAGGAACCTCTCCACTCCAGCCTAGGCAGCTCAGGCATGGCCAAAGTAACCGTCTTGGCATGGAAATCCAAGATGGCATGATGAGGAGATAGTCAATCCATGCCTAGGATAATCTCAAAATCAACCATATCGAGCAATAGGAGGTTCGCTCGAGTCTCTAACCCACATAATATAATCACACAAGAACGATAAATTCGGTCTACCACTACAGAATCCCCCACGGGAGAAATACATATATCGGAGAACCCAAGGACTCACGAGAAACATCCAGATAACAAGCAAATAAGGCTGACATATATGAATAACTAGATCCTGGGTCAAATAGCACTGATGCCTCTCTACCACATACTGAAATAATACATGTGATCACGGTAACTGAGGCCACTGCATCTGCTCGGGCCGGAATAGCATAAAATCTAGCTGGAGGGCCTGAAGTCTGACCTCCGCTGGACTGAATAGGAGCTAGATGAGCTCCCCCTGCCTGGCCTCCACCTCTTGGACGACCTCTGCCAGCCTGTCCTCTACCCCTAGGTGGACAAGGCGCCGGTGCTGAGAATACGGGCTGGTAACTCTGCTGAATAACCTTGCACCAAAACCGGGGACAAGTCTTCCTCATATGGCCTGAATCCCCACACTCATAACATCTCACTGGAGGCATGGCCCGCTGCCCTGAAGAAGAACCCTAAATAGCTAGGGGACAATGAGAACTTTCTGGCATGGCACTAAAGTAAGGTCTAGGAGACCCCTGATGACCTGAATACCCATCGGAGGAACCCTGAATGGCTGGTGGGCGGTAAGAACTCTCTGGCATGGCGCTGAAATATGGTCTCACAGGAGCACCACGGGGTGGTGGTGGAGGAACTAAATATGGAGGCCTGTTGGGCTGGCCTCTACCAAATTGACCTCTACCCCTAGCTGGGGCACCTCTGAAATCTCCAGAGAATCTACCTCTCTTGTCCTGCTGACCCTGCTCTCTGCCCCTCGATTGGTAACCCTCAATCCGGCGAGCTATCTCAACCACAAGTTGATACGGAGTACCCATCTCCACTCTCGGGCCATGTTGGCTCTAATACCTGAGTGTAGCCCAGATACAAACTTCTGCACTCTCTCAGCATCAGTAGGAAGAATCATAAGGGCATGACGAAATAACTCTGAAAACCTGGCCTCGTAGTCTAACACTGACATCTGCCCCTGCTCCAGTTGCTCAAACTGATACCGCAGCTCTTCCCTCTCAGAGGGTGGAATATACCTGTCCAGGAATATCTGAGTGAACTGCTCCCATGTGAGTGGAGGGGAACCTGCTGGTCTACCAAGGATAAATGATTGCCACCATCTGCGAGCCCTTCCCTCTAGCTGAAAAGCAGTGAAGTCAAATCCATGGGACTCCAAAATCCTCATGTTGTGCAGTCTGTCCCTGCACCTATCAATGAAGTCCTGGGAATCCTCGCCTCTCCGAAGACAAGAGGGTGCAATTGAGTCCATCTATCAAGTAGCTTCTGCGGATCGCCGTCCGCAGCTGGTCTGAGCTCTGGTGCTACTGCTACTGGTTGTGCTCCACACACGGGCAGAGTACCTGGAGTCTGATATACTACCGCTGCATGACCTGCGTCCTGGCTGATAGGGGTATGAACTCCCCCTCCCGTGTGAGATGTGGCAGGATCCGCTAGAAATAATCCAGCTTGGGTCATAGTGTCCATGAACCACATCATAAGGCCCATGACCTCCTGGAAGCCTGGTGCAGTCATGAAGTCTGTTGGGGCAGGATCTGCTGGAGGCACCTCGTCTTGCTCCCCTATGATAGGATCCTCTAGGGTGCTAATGGAGCAACTCTGGGATGCCCTCGTCCCCTACCTCGGGCCGGTGCCCTCCCCCGACCTCTGCCACGGCCTCAGACGGTGGGGATAGTGACATCTCCCGGGTCTGGAATACCAGTTGCACGAGTCCTCACCATCTGTGAGAGAATAAAAGAATGAAATTTAGTAAGACCATCGACTGCATGACAGAATAGGAATAAAGAGAGGTTTCCTAACACTCTATAGCCTCCTGAGGATAAATACAGACGTCTCCGTATCGATCCGCAAGACTCAATTAGGTTTGCCTGTGACTTGTTAGACCTACGTGAACCTAGAACTCTGATACCATGTTGTCACGACCCAAATTCTGACTTAGGTCGTGATGGCGCCCAACACCGGAGTCAGGCAAGCCAACACTAGTTTACTAACGGGGTTACTTTATTTAATTGGATATTTAGTTACTTGCCAAATTTTAGGTTAGGAAATCATTTAGCGAAGGCAGTTAAGTGAGGCAATTTAGTTCATGGCAGCATATACAAGATAGCAAGATACGAGAAAAAGTCTACTACACGTGCCAATACTTAGTGTCACAAGTCCACAAGCAACTAGTGGAATATACAAAACTAGACAAATACTGTCTGAAGAGAATAGACAGAAATATCCAAAATAGTAGAAAACTCCACAGTGCTGCTGAGGAACTTTAAGAGGAGCAGCTCACCGTGTAGTCGGGTCCAGATAATACTCTCAAGACCGCGCCCTGGTCAGATAACCAGATGCACCAGCCTCGGAACCTGTACAATTAAGTACAGAAGCGTAGCATGAGTACATATAAACAAATATGTACCAAGTGAGTATCCCGTCTAAACTCGAAGAAGTAGTGATGAGAGGTAGACGTATTACTCACTAGGGTCATTAGCAATAATATAATTAAATAGATTTAATTAGGATTAGCAATCATTGAAATCAAGTAGGCATGGAGCATCAAGTATGAAAATTATAATCTACCCGCAAGTGTCAAGTAACAGCTATAATAAAAGTCTCAAGTCCCCTTCCACATAAGACAATTCATTTAATAACAACAATAAGACTCTCAATCAAATACATAGCATATAGTATGCCGAGGCGTACGGCCGAAGCGACGCAAAAATAAAATGTGCACTGCCGAGGGTCGAACGGCTCAAACCATAGATGCATCTATTATCCCGCTCGCAAATCGATCATGCGACGCGATTGACATAATTATAAGGCTACCCCTCTCATGAATCATACATGCGACGCGGGTGCTCATATACATACACAGAATTATGAGGATATTCAGAAGTTCAATAGATAATATACTTGGAAAACAAGAATTTAGACACAGTATACTTGAATGTAACTCCTTAATATTCTCATGCTAGTTCAAGGACAATACACAACTCAAGATACAACTAGGAGTACATGCAAGGCACAAGGAGCATGCTTGTGATTCCTAAAACTACCCGACAATACATAGTAGTAGCTACGCACGGACTCTCGTCACTTCGTGCGTGCGTAGCCCCTGCAAATAAGGACATTTCAATCATTTATAATTACCTATGGGGAAAATTCCCTCTTACAAGGTTGGAAAGGAGACTCACCTCATTTCGAACCTACTTCTTAGACCAAGAACGCGCCCGAAACTCCAAACTCTACATCCGAGGACTCGAAACTAGACAAATGATATATAAATACGTTAATATATGCTCAAGAGTATGAAATTCTCTTACTAGCTTAGCTAATTCATTATTCTTGAAGAAATCCCGAAATACACCCTCGGGCCCACATGCTCAGATTCTGAAACTTTTCGAAGAAAACATTCACCCATAGCCTAAGGATCATTAATATGTGGTTTTTGTATGATTTCATGGTAGAAAAGTGGTGAATTCCCTAAAGTTCATCAACCCTAGGTTTCCACTCTAACCCCTTTGATTTACACTAACTGGGTGTTAATCTACCTAAGGTTTATGTAATAAACCAACATTTAAATGGAAATTACTTACCTCTTAGCTGCTAGGTCGTTTGACTCTCTCTCAAGCTCCCAAAATCGCCAATGGAGGAAGAAATGGATGAAAAATGGTTAAGTCCCGTGTTTAAAAGATCCCACTGCCTTCAATGATCTCGCACCTGCGGCTCGAGGACCGCACCTGCAAGCGAAGGCTCGCACCTGCGCAAGTTGGCAAAGGGGACGGGGATCGCACCTGCAGAGGGATTTCCGCACCAGCGGACCCACTCCTGCGGAGAAGGGTCCGCACCTGCGGTTTTGGACCATCTCCCCTGGGGCCGCACCTGCAAGGCCTTGACCGCAGGGGAGGTCTCGCACCTGCGATCTGGGCAACCGCACATGCGGTCACACCAGACCTGGTGCACCAGCAGCTGAAGCTGTTGGTTTTTGGCCCCGCTTGGAATCAGGGAGGCACCTGGGCCCACCCGAGCCCCTGTGCAATTATACCAACAAGTCCTAAATCATATTACGGACTCGCTCGAGCCTTCGAAACACCCAAAACAACGCTAAAACTCAAAATCACACCTCAAAACCCCTAGAATCAAACTTAAGAAATTTCAAGTTCTTGAATTCGATTTCAATGCACCGAACCGACCTATACTGCTCAGAATGACACCAAATTTTGCAAGCAAGTCATAAATGAAATAACGGAACTATTCCCGATCTCGGAATTCCATTCGGGCCTCGATAACACAAAAACAAGTTCCAAGCCAAATTATGAACTTAAGGAAACTCTATTTCGTTGTATGGCGTCGAAACGCTCCCGGGTCATCAAAAACCCATTCTGGACATACGCACAAGTCCGAAATCATAACACGAATCTACTAGAATCGTTGAAACTAGATTCCGGGGTCGTTTACTCACAATGTTGACCAAAGTCAAACTTGGCCTTAAAAGCCAACCTTAAGGAACCAAGTGTTCCTATATTATTCTATACACTTCCGAATCCCAAACCACCCGTCCCCGCAAGTCAAAAATCATTATAAGCCGCTACGAGCAGTCTTATTTAGGTAAACAGGGTCCGAATACACAAAATGACTGGCCTGGTCGTTACAATTCTCAACCATCATCAACCGTTCGTAGTATTGCGGGTCCTGATCCCGGACAAAGAACTTGTTTATCTTCTCTTCCTCTAAAGCAGGTCTAACTTTAGTAGCTTCGGACCTCCAGCGAGTAGCATACTCGCGAAATTTTTCCGTGGGTTTCTTCTTCATATTCTGGATATAGAACACATCTGGTGCGTTCTCTGTGTTGAATCTAAATCTGTCCATAAAGTCAGATGCCATACCTACCCTGTTAGACCACTTCTTGGGGTCTTGGATAAAGTACCAAGACAATGCGTCTCCCTTTAAACTCCTCTTGAACAGCTTCATGCGGATCCTTTCATCTTTCCCTACGCTAACCAGCTTGTCACAATAGGTCCTCAGATGGACCCTTGGATCACCAGTACCATCAAACATTTTGAACTTTGGAGGTTTTACCCCTCAGGCAACTCGACATCAGGTTGTATGCAGAGGTCTTCATAGTTCAATCCTTCAATTCCCTTAGTTCCTTCGACACCTTGAACTCGGCTAGTCAGCTTCCTAAGTTCCTCAGCCAAATTTCTGATAAGCATATCTTTTTCATCAGACCCAGGTGTGTATGGGGTAGGTGTAGTGGAGTGTGGAATGGTCTCCACGTAGATAGGATTATTATAGGTGTGGAAATGGTCTTTTGTGTGGTTCCGAGGTCCTGGGATAAGTAGTGGAGTGTTGTTCGGAGTGTGGCAAGTATTGCATTGTGTCGGGAGAGTTTGGTTCTTTGGAGGAGTGGCGTGATGGTGAGGTGCGGGATGATTCTGTTGTTTTGGGATATTTTGAGGAAGTGTAGGATTCGTGACCTTGGTGTCTGGGACGTTGAGGGAAAATGATAGGTTTTCCAGATTCCGAACTTGATCAACTTCTTCTTGAAATTTCAGCAGTTTCTGCTCCATTGGTGACATGTTCTCATTTAGGACCCGAATACCCTGGCCATCAATGGCCTTTACCCTTTCAACCATGTTATCCCTCCTGGCGTTGCTTGATTCTTCCATCTTACTCTTGCCTTTGTTCTTTCTTTTAGGAGGACTAGGAGGAGGAGTAGGTGGAGGGCCCCTGGATCTTGTGCGATAAGTTGACGATGCCAGAGTGCACGAACTAACCTTTGGGGAGGGGAATAAAGAAAAGAAAATAAATCAAAAAAAAGGTAACCAAGTCAGTGAGGATTAAGAAAAATATTGCAGCATTTAAACACATAATGCAGGAACGTAAATCGTATCCTAATCTGGGAACCTCTTTATGCCCGAGGAAGGCCTAGCTACACGTTGATTCGGAGAACTTGAAGTGCTAAATGCCTCATTTTATTGATAAGAGAAATAGCCAAATCCCAAAACGACACTAAATAGACAAAAAAATAAAAGTCACTAATGGCCATTGGCCTTATTACATGGATAGAGAAAAATAAAGACACTCCTATCTATTTGGTCCTGAAAGGATCTTCCCCAGACTCGGCATTCTTGCTTCCTTCGTATAGGTTTCCCATCTCGCGAAGTCCCAGCAACAGGTAGGTTCTGGCTAGATATCCTACTTCAACTCCCTCAGCCTTTTGACAATTTTCGACCTTTTTGATGAACTTTTCTTCCAGCTCGACTATACCTCGTTCCAAGTACCCCAGCCTCTTGTTGGCACTGATATCCATGTCCTTCCACTCCTCGATCAACTTCTTCTTGGACTCATGTATCTTATGGTGATCATCTTCACATTCACGGATCCTTTTGCGCAGTTGGTTGTATTTGACTTGTGCCTCAGCCCTTTCATCTATAACCCTGTGGCCTCGGACGTACACTAGCTTGATCTGACCACCCAGATCCTCTTCTAACCAACCAAGATAGAAAGGGGTACAACCGGCATGATACCTGTCTTGCTCAATGGTGTTTTTCTCAAGTATAATCTTGCAGTGCCACAGGTGCTGAGCTTGGCACTTGTGAGGACTGTCATCATTTTGAAAGTCTGCTCGAAGATGGCTCATTTTCTCGACCCTAGGTATGACTTGCTTCCTACCCTCTTGCCTCATAACTCGAAGAGGGACGTAAGGGTATGTCCCCCTTAAACCAATCAGAATCAGAAACGATGCATCTCTAGATCGAATGATGAACTCATCTATCGAAAACCACTCAAACATCCATTGAACCAGTTCTTCAGTCAAGTTACCAAAGAGTTCAACCCATCCTTCAGCATTTTCAGGCTGAGCGAACATGTCGGGGATATGATTCATTCGCTTTGGGTGATGGAAAGAGATATGGTCATCCCAAATTCTGTAGTGAATGTCTTGTCGGTATTCGCCTCTTTGGAGATGTTCCATGAGCCAAAGTTGAAGCAATAAATTGCAACCTTTGAAATGCTTTTCTCCTTGTTGACACCTTTCCAAGGCCCGATACATGTCTGCAATGATCATGGGCACAATGCTGAAGTATTGCCCATCTACTCCTTCCATTAGTGTCTTGGTTACCATGGCCAGTCTGGTATGGATCCTTTCTTTCTTCATTGGAAACACGATCAAACCCAAAAAGCAAACCATGAAGACGAACACTAGGTGATGGATGTGTCCCAGAGAGGTGATAGCAAACTTGTCATGGTAGGTACGGTATGATTTGTTGTGGCCATACCTTTCGTACAAATAGTCAAAAGGAATGTACGAATCCTTCAAACATACCAGTTCCACGTTCTTCTTCAGGCCCATCATTTTGAGGAAACCCTTGCCTGTGCGGTTCTCAGGCATCAGCGACCCCAGAGTTTCCCATACTAGGTTAGCCAGTCCTCCTATCTCTTCTATCAAATGCGTCATTTTGATGTTCCCAAAATGGAACACGGACCTTTCACGATCCTAGAACAGGGTAGCAGCCTCTATTATTATTTTGTTAGGCTGGATTTCTAGGAGAGATGGTAAGTTACCCAAGTGTTTCCTGACGATAGCTTTTTTGCTAGAGTGCATATCTTCCCACCAACTCAACAGTCTTGGGTGGATATTAGAGACCATGCCGAATCTGGGGACTTCGTGCCTCATATTTTCTGCAAAGCAAATAAAGTTAGGCCCTTACCCCCACCAGACTCGACTATTTAACATCAATATTTAGCAGGAAGCATTTAGTTCTCCAAATAAATGCACAGAACATGATGATGTCCGTTTGGGTTTTAGGGAAACCCGGTGGATTTTTGGATAAGGCTATCTTAAAAGCTATCGTGCGGACAACACTTTATCTTGACTAGGTTTGACAATGATGCATGCAACAGTACAATAGAGTAAGGCTTCTATAGGGTTTTAGACTGGTACCCTTGAGCGTACAACTCAAGGGGGAAAGGCACGAAACCGTCGACTACACCGCTGATCGACTAGTTTTACCGCAAATAAGACTTTCCTAATTTAGGGGGCAATAATATATGAAGAGCGCAACCAGTCATCAAGCATTGCTATAGTATTTTGTTTGGAACGAGTGGAGTATGAATGTAGTGCATGATTATGCAATAATAAGTATTAAAACAAGTTGTCATGTATTTGCTCGTTAAAGAAAGCGGTAAATACGGCAGTTATGATTTAAGGCAGTTACAAAAGAAAACAAAGAGATATGTTAGTTTTGCCTTTGTGGAAAAAGTAAATACCTGAAATATATGATCAATTGCATGTAAAGGGAAGAGGAAAGGGGTGCAATTATTTAAACAAAAATAAAGGCACAAATTCACGAAACAATTTGAAATGGTAAAAGCCTGGGTATCCCCAGGAGAGTCGCCATGATGTCGCGCCCCCCTTTTTCCTCTCCTTTCGGATTGATAAGGGTTTTTGACATTTTTGGGCAACTCCTTTAAGGAAGAGTTAAAATAGGAGAGTCGCCACCTAACGGGTTTGAGGTGCGTTAGGGCACCTAATGGGTTTATCTATAACTAGGTTATTAACCAGAGATTGGGTAAGGGCTTGAAATCATCCCAAGGGGAAGGTGTTAGGCACCCCTCAGGATCCACAAGTGTGGTTTCCGACCAAATAGTTTTCGTGAATTTGTACAGTTTGACAAGTAAAGGGCTCAAGTAAGAGGGGATTTCAAGTATTAAACAAACAAGTGTTTGGGAAAAAAAATTGTAATATTATTGAGTTTTGAAAAAAAGAATTCCAATATAACATTTAAAGGAAAAGTGTCCTAGGTTTAAAATAATATGGATCATATCAATGCAATACCCGGTATGACACTCCTCAACGAGGGGCTACACGTGGCATTAGCGCATCGGTAATCATATCCATATTCTACCCTTTCCCACCCCGTGAAGGTAATTAAGCGTGTGTTAGTCACGAACTCTATTACATGCTATTACCCGTCCCATCCTATCAGTCCCGGAGGAGGTTAGGACTACTATCCTAAAGGGAAGGTGCTAGGTTGACCCTCAGGTTTAAAGGTAAAATTCTAGAGCGACAAATAAGAACATTTAGGACTGCAGCAAATGGAAACACATAGGAGTATACAAGAGGCTCAAGTTTACCTCCACAAGTTATGCACATAATTAGCACGACTCAAACACATATAAGGGCAGTGTTAATTGAGGTCCTTAGACATGGTGCCTAGGTGAGTTCAGAGAATAAATAGGCAGTTTTGTTATTGCTTGAAATTCCTAATCAGTTTGCGTACTGATTAACATTAAGCAGTACACATAAAAGAGGCATGGTTTCAGATTTTATCACCTTTGGCTTGCCTAGGCATGGGGCAGTATTACCATAATCATTAACATAACTGTAGTGAAATTTTTTTTTACCTAACATGCAAATATAAGTTGTTCAAAACACATAAATCATTGTCAGTTTTTATTTCCAGAGAGAGAACTGTGTAAGGCTGTTTATACCCTTTATACGTCAGTATTTAAACTAAGTGGAGTTGAGTGATTAGGACCTTATAACATGGTGTCTAATGCACAGATAGAGATGCACACACAGAATCCCTAGACATGGTTTCTAAATGCGAGAGGATGCATATGCAGGACCTTAAAACATGATTTCTAAATGTGCAGTAATCACAATCATAATTTTCAGAGGATACTTATTTATTAGTGTTATTTTATCTTAAAACAGGATTTCTAAGTGTCACACTTTCAAGAGATGCAGAATAACTCGCTTATTAGTTTGTTTAGCCTAATACATGGATTTATAGGCGTACATGGCAGTGAAAAACATCATTCATTGGCAGTATTTTTTTCTAAGCTAAAGTGGGCATGCTGAAAACAGTATGTATGAGCCTAAGGAGCAGGATCTCTAATGCATGAACACATGAACCTACACAAGATCTCTATTGCACATATAGGGAATAAAATCCTAAGTAGGGTTTCTACCCTTGTAATAGCTAGGCATGCATAGTTACCCCTCTCATTTCACTATCCAGCCTCATGAGTCGTTTACAATATATTACAAGCCAGGAATTATGAAATACATAACCAAATAGAAAAAAAATAAGTAGTTATTCTATAGGGAGCCTTCACTCAGGCCCAAATTCTTCCAAACCTTATACCATATGGTGTTCATAGCCTTTTCACAGTCCGGGTGTATCAAATTTCCCTAAGGACCTCAAGGGCTACCGGGCAATGCTCACACCCAGACTTGGTAACCAAGAGTTGAACATGTGCAGTGTGGAAGTGCCAGCCTCAGTGCGTAAGAGTTCAGAGGGAGATCAAGGGTCCCAAAGCAGTGCTCACACTGAGGGGGAAGAACTTAAAGGTCTAGGAATCAAGTGAAGTGCAGGAGATAGATTTTTAGTAGAAAACAATGTTAAAAGGGGGCTTGTTTGAAATGGTTTTGAAAATAAGAGGGAGTTATTCAGTAAAACAGATTTGAGAAGAGTAAAGCAGCTCAAACATGGAGCCAAACAGATTTAGTAACACTCACAGAATCAAAATAGGTTCAGCACACAGGGCAATGGTGATTGGGATACATAGAGCACATAACATGATGAACACAAACTAGGCACAAGCCTTGCAATTGGTACAAGTAGTGAGACACAAACTTAGGAATACTAGTTAGACATGGTCACACAGTCAGAGATACTTAGAGTATAGGATCAATCATGGTTGAAAACCAATCACATAATCAGATTAGAGGGAGTGTTGGGAGGGGGTAGGACATAATTACACATAGATTTAAGAAACACATGTTAAGTAACATACAATGCAATTATAGTATCCTAGGGATTTCATGCTGAGGCTATAAGGGAGGAGATACCAAGAACCAAACGACATAATATGTGAAACTAATTGCAAGTAGGACAACATAACCATAAGTAAAAGAAAACCAGAAGTAGGATGAATCGTAATAACCAGAGAAACATGTTGTTTTGGAGACTTTAAATATAAACTGGGAACATACCAGTTGAAGACAGCAAATACAGAATAAGAGGCAAGTAGAATAGCTAGTCTTGGCTTCCAGCCGACTAGCAATAGCAAACAATCAAGAGAAGAATAGTAGATTGTGCGTGTATGAGCAAGAGAGAATAGAACAAGATCTGTGTTGTTTTTTTTTTCAATGCATGGATAGAATATATATATAGTTGGAACTAGGTAAGAAGAATAAGGTAAAAATCAGACTGCCCAGTAATTATGGGACTTAGAGAATCAATTAATTGTAGGTATCCCTAGAATTAAGGGTTCACACGGTGAGTGACAAGTAAGGAAATTATGTAAAATAGCGCTCATAATGGGCAATTAAGTATCCCTTAATTGAAGGTTGAACTCAAACGGCTAGTAGGTAAGCATAAAATAAGGAAAGTTACCATATGTGACATGCATATGACATATAAGGAAACAATTTCAAATCAGTACAAGCATACAATAGAGGCTAGGTTCAGAAAATATTAATTAAGGGAGCAATATCAATCAACAGGAATGAATCAAGGTAAGAAAATAGATTAGGGGTTGGGAACTAAGAATATCTCATAGGAGATCAGCAAGACTTTCGAATCATAGTGAATCAGGGATTCAAACACCAACTAGTGAATAGAGATTCCTGTGTACAGATGGAATAACCACATTATAAGAAAGCAATAATTGGGTAACAAATAGCACAGAATCAAGGACTCAAGCAAGCATAATACTAATTGAAGAGAATTAAAATAAAATAACACGGATGTTAGGCAAGATCATCAGAAACCCTAGTATATGAAATTAGGGATCATGTGAGTTAGGGAGGCAAGAGAAATCAGAGATGAACGACATGGGGTAAAGATCAATAGAACATAAACACACATGCAGACACACAGGCAAACTAGTAGCCTTAGGGTTTAGGTCTAAAAATTAGGGTTTCACACAGATGCTAGTATAAACCAACAGAGTAGACATGATATACGCAAGAGAGACGAAGAGTCATAAACCCTAATTGGAAAACAGAGTAAAAATCACCAAAACTTAAGCTATTCGTGACAATCAGGACCACATATTGATCAGACCAAAATGAAAAGGTTTCAATAGTGGTAAATATGATGAAAACCATGGGAAAATGTTAAAAATCAACAGGGAAAACTATTTTGAAAAAGGGTTTAGGAACCCTAGTTTTAAAGATAAAGAACCGCTTAGGGGAAACGGAAAACTTTTAAAGAAAATATCATAATAACTCGTAATATGCATAGATCTAGTGCAGATCTAAAAGAATCGGGGGTTTTAAGCATTAGGGTTTCAAAGAAAACCCATAAAGATAAGAAAAACCTCAAAATGTTACTAGTTTAGGCCCCAAAGGTCGCAGACCTTTCTTGAACAGCCGGAGGTGGCCGGAGATGGCCGGAGGATGGTGAGCACAGACCCAGGGGGTAGGAGGATTAACCCAGGTCTCTTGAAGACCTTAGAGATGGAAAACACCGGGGTAAAGGAACCATAGGAGGCAGGAGGATAGTGAGGGCTTCATGGTCTCCGGCAAAGAGACGGCCGGAGAAGACGAAGAGGTTTATCGGAGCCATAGGGACAGGAAGTCTCTAGGAGAGACTTAGAGAGATAGAGAGAGAGTAGAGAGATGAGAGGCCGGTGAGAAATGAGAGGAGTCGGAGGTTAGTCTAGGTTAATTAAGGTATGTGTGGCCTGAGCCGTTGATCAAAATTGATCAATGATTCATATTAGATCCTAGGTTGGGTCGGGTAGGAATTGGGTTTGGGATGGGGTTAATTGGGTTATTCTAATCTGGTGGGTTGGGTTTAATTGGGTTGTAATTGAGATCAAAAAGTCGCCATTAGTTAAATACCCATAAAAATAAAATAAATAATTATTAAAAATAGCTAATAATGATATAAAATGGAATTAATGCTAAGTAAATGAAATTTGAGGTAATTAGACAATATAAAAATGACTAGTTATAGAATTAAAAATAGCATAAATGCAGAGTTAGGCCATAGTTGCAAAATTTGTGTAATTATAGCTAAATAGTGCCAAATTGGTTAATTTGTGAAATAATTAAATCCTAATAAGATTTAAAAAAAATTATGTATCGAGCTGGGAAGCATTTTGAAATTATTTATAGTATAATTTATGAATAATTATTGAATATAAAATACTAAATAAATAGGAAAATAATAAAAATATGAAAGACTATGGAAAAATATCGTTCATTATGAAAAAGTGATTTTGAAGGTAATATGCAAGTTTGAAAATAATTTTGAGGAAAATATTGGGTATAAACAGTCCCGTCATGCACTCATGATACTTCCTACAGAGACTGAGAGAGTGCGGAGGTTTGTAGCTGGGTTGCATCCAGGCATTAGGGCCAACATGGCCCGAGAGGTGGAGATGGGGACTCTTTATCAGCTTGCAGTGGAGGTTGCTGGCAGGATCGAGAGTTATTGGTTGAGGATCAGAGAGCAGGTGCAGCAGGATAAGAGAGCCAGATTTACCGGGGATTTCAAAGGCGCTCCAGCTAGGGGCAAAGGTCAGTTCGGCAGGGGCCAGCCCAGCAAGCCCCCATATTCAGCACCCTCACTACCCTCTCGTGGTGTTCTAGTGAGGCCTTATTTCAGTATTATGCCAGAGGGTTCTCACCGTCCTCTAGCTATTTAGGGTTCTTCTTCAAGGCAGCAGGCCATGGCACCGAGGGGATGTTATGAGTGCGGGATCCAGGCCATATCAGTATGACTTGTCCCAGGTTTCGGGGCAAGGCAGTACAACAGGGTTATCAGCCTATGAGTCCAGCACTAGCGGTCCGGCCACCTAGAGGTGGAGGACATGCCGGCAGGGGTCGTCTTAGAGGCGGAGGCCAGACCAGGGGAGTTCAGTCAGCTCCTATCCATTCCGGCGGAGATCAGTCCTCCGGTGCTCCAACTAGATTCTATGTTATTTCGGCCAGGTCAAATTCCGTGATCATAGGTATTATTTCAGTATGTGGTATAGAGGCCTTATTTGCTTGTTTCCTGGACGTTCCTCGTGAGTCATTGGGCTCTCTTATTTATGTGTCCACTCATGTGGGCGATTCTGAGGTGGTAGACCGGATTTATCGGTCCTATGTGGTTACATTTTTGTGGGTTCAATACCAGAGCGGACCTCCTATTGCTCGACATGGTTGATTTCGAGGTTATTCTAGGCATGGATTGGCTATCTCCCTATCATGTCGTTCTTGATTGCCATGCCAAGTCGGTTACCCTAGCCATGCCCGGGATGCCTAGGCTGGAGTGGAGGGGTTCCTCAGTTAGTGCAGTCAGTCGGGTTATTTCCTTCCTGAAGGATTGACATATGGTCGAGAAGGGTTGTCTGGACTATCTTGCTTATGTGCGGGACACCACCACCAAGTCTCCGATGATTGATTCAGTGCCAGGTTCGAGAGTTTGCTGATGTATTTCCTTCAGACCTTCCAGGCATGCCTCCTGATCGTGATATTGATTTCTGTATTGATTTAGCTCCAGGCACCCAGCCTATCTCTATTCCCACATACCGTATGGCTTCGAAAGAATTGAAGGAATTGAAGGAGCATCTTGAGGAGTTGTTGGCTAAGGGGTTTAACATGCCGAGTGTATCAACGTGGGGTGCTCCAGTGCTATTTGTGAAGAAGAATGATGGGTCTATGCGGATGTGTATTGACTACTGCCAATTGAACAAGGTCACTATTAAAAATAAGTACCCATTGTCGCGCATCGATGATTTGTTTGACCAGTTGCAGGGTGCTAGGGTGTTTTCTGAAATTGACCTGAGATCGGGCTATCATCAGTTGAGGATTCGGGCCTCAGATGTTTCGAAGACTGCTTTTCGTACGAGATATGGCCACTATGAGTTCCTGGTGATGTCCTTTGGCTTGACTAACGCCCCGGCAGCATTTATGGACTTGATGAATAGGGTGTTCAGGCCGTATATTGATTATTTTGTCATCATCTTCATTGATGACATTTTGATTTACTCACGTAGCTTGGGAGAGCACGAGCAGCATTTGAGAGTTGTGCTCCAGACTTTGCGAGAACAGAAGCTATATGCTAAGTTCTCCAAGTGCGAGTTCTGGTTGGATTCCGTGGCATTCTTGGGGCATGTGGTATCCGGAGAGGGTATCAAGGTTGATCCTAATAAGATAGAGGCAGTTCAGAGTTGTCCACGTCCTACTTCAGCTACAGAGATCAGGAGTTTCTTGGGTCTAGCAGGCTATTATCGACGATTTGTGGAGGAATTATCATCCATTGCAGCCCCACTTACTAGATTTACTCAGAAGAATGCCCCGTTTTGTTGGTCCGACGAGTGTGAGGCAAGCTTTCAGAAGCTCAAGACAACATTGACCTCAGCACCAGTTCTAGTATTGCCTTCCAGTTCTGGGATGTTTGTTGATGCATGAAGGGAGAGTTATCGCTTAAGCTTCGCGCCAGCTGAAGGTTCATGAGAAGAATTACCTTGTGCATGATCTGGAGTTGGCGGCGATTGTTCATGCTCTTAAGATTTGGAAGCACTACTTGTATGGGGTGTCTTGTGAGGTTTATACAGACCACCGCAATTTGCAGCACTTGTTCAAGCAAAGGGATCTTAATTTGAGGCAGCGCAGATGGCTTGAATTGTTAAAGGATTATGATATCACCATTCTTTATCATCCATGCAAGACAAATGTGGTAGCAGATGCCTTGAGCAGGAAGGTGGAGAGTATGGGTAGTTTGGCTTATATTGTAGCTGAGGAGAAACCTCTAGCTCTGGACATTCAGCCCTTGGCTAATCGCCTGGTGAGATTGCACCTTTCAGAGCCCCACCGAGTTCTTGCACATGTGGTTGCTCAATCTTCATTATTGGAGAGATTAAGGCCCGACAGTTTGACGATCCGTGCTTGGCGGAGTTACGGGAGACAATGGTTCAGGGTGGTGCAAAAGAGGTTACTATTGGTGAGGATGGTGTTCTGAGACTTCAGGGCAGTTTGTGTGTTCCTAATATTGATGGCCTGACGAGGAGGATTTTAGAGGAGGCTCATAGTGCACGGTATTCTGTTCATCCTGGTGCTACGAAGATGTATCATGACTTGAAGCAGCATTTCTGGTGGAGGCGGATGAAGAAGGACATAGTGGAGTACGTGGCTAGTTGTCTTAATTGCCAGCAGGTCAAGTATGAGCACCAGAGGAGGCCTACTTCAGCAGAAGCCCATTCCTGTGTGGAAGTGGGAGCGCATCACTATGGACTTTGTGGTTGGGTTGCCTCGGACATTGCGGAAGGTTGACGCGGTTTGGGTCATTGTGGATAGGTTGACCAAATCGCCGCATTTCATTCCAGTAGCTACTACTTATACTTCTGAGAGGTTGGCCCAAATCTACATTCGGGAGATAGTCCGGTTGCACGGTGTGCCTGTGTCCATTATATCAGATCGAGATCCTCAGTTCACCTCGCACTTCTGGAGAGCATTGCATAGTGAGTTGGGCACCCAGATAGATCTCAGCACAGCATTTCACCCTCAGATTGATGGTCAGTCAGAGCAGACAGTTCAAATATTGGAGGATATGCTCAGGGCATGTGTGATTGACTTTGGGGGTCAGTGGGACCAGTTCTTGCCTTTGGCCGAGTTTGCTTACAATAATAGTTATCAGTCCAGCATTAAGATGGCTCCATTTGAGGCCTTGTACAGCCGGCGATGTCGTTCTCTATTGGGTGGTTTGAGCCTAGCGAGGCTAAGTTATATGGCACCGACCTGGTGAGGGATGCTTTAGAGAAAGTGAAGTTGATTCAGGAGAGGCTTCGCACAGCACAGTCCAGACAGAAGAGTTACGCGGATCAGAAGGCGCGTGATGTATCATTTATGGAGGGAGACAAGGTCTTGTTTAAAGTCTCGTCGATGAAAGGTATTATGAGGTTCGGGAAGAAGGGAAAGCTGAGCCCCAGATTTATAGGTCCTTTCGAGGTGTTGAGGCGAGTTGGAGAGGTTGCTTATGAGCTTGTTTAACCTCCCAGTTTATCAGGAGTTCATCCGATCTTCCATGTATCCATGCTTCGTAGGTACCACGCCGACTTCTCTCACGTGGTTGATTTCAGCACCATTCAGTTAGATGAGAGGTTGGGCTACGAGGAGGAGCCACTTGCTATTGTTGACAGGCAGGATCGCCAGTTGAGGTCCAAGAAAGTTTCTGCAGTAAAAGTCCAAGGGAGGGGCCAACCAGTCGAGGAGGCGACTTGGGAGTCCGAGAAGGACATGCGGAGCAGATATCCACACTTATTCAGCACTTTAGGTATGATTCTAGACCCGTTCGAGGACGAATGTTTGTTTAAGAGCTGGAGAATGTAACGATCTGACCGGTCGTTTCGCGTGTTAGGACCCCGTTCCCCTAAATGATACTTCTCGTAGTTGCTTTTTATGATTTATGACCTGTGGGGACGGGTGTTTCGGGATTCGGAAGAGTTTGGTATGGTATAGGAACACTTGGTTCCTTAAGGTTGGCTTTTAAGGCCAAGTTTGACTTCGGTCAACATTTTGAGTAAACAACCTCGGAATCGAGTTTCGTCAATTTCGGTAGCTTCGTATGATGATTTCGGACTTGGTCGTATGTTCGGAACAGGTTTTGGATGACCCGAGAGCGTTTTGGCGCCCAATAGTGAAATAAGAGTTTCTTTAAGTTCAAATTGTGGTTTGGAACGTGTTTTTGGGTTATCGAGGTCCGAACGGGATTCTGAGACAGGGAATAGTTTTGTTATGTCATTTATGACTTGCTTGCAAAATTTGGTGTCATTTCGAGTAGTATAGGTCGGTTCGGCGCATGGTTAACGGATTCAAGAACTTAAATGTTCTTAAGTTTGATTCTAGGAGTTTTGAGGTATGATTTTGAGTTTTAGCATTGTTTTGGGTGTTCCGATGGCTCGAGCGAGTCCGTATTATGATTTGGGGCTTGTTGGTATAATTGGACGGGGGCTCGGGTGGGCCCATATGCCGCTCGGGTATCAAACGAGGCAAAAAAAACCAACAAAAAATAGTTGCTGGTGCACCATATCTGGTGCGACCGCACCTGCAGTTGCCCAGTCGCAGGTGCGAGACCGCTCTTGCGGTCCTCGCTTCGCAGGTGCGGCTTCAGGTGAGGCTGCCCATTTCTCGCAGGTGCAGATCAAAATCCGCAAGAGCGGAGCCGCAGGTGCGGGATCCTCTCCGCAGGTGCGAGCCCAGATCCCTCTTGCCCATTTTCGCAGGTGCGAGATAATTCTCGCAGGCGCGAGACCACAGGTGCGGTCCTTGAGCCGCAGGTGTGTTTTTTAGCATTCATCTTCTTCCTTGGGGCGATTTTGAGCATGCAAAAGAGACCAACGACCTAGCTATTTAAAGGTAAGTAAATTCCACCCTAATGTTAGTTTAATATTTGAATTCCTAGGTAAATTAACATCCTAATTAGTAGAAATCATGGGTTAGGGCAAAAATCTAGGTTTTTATGAAAGTGAGGGAATTACCATGGAATTGGTTATGAAAACATACAAAAATTACATAATGTTGATCCTTAGACTATGAGTGAGTGTTTCCTAAAATTTATTTGTAATCCAAGCATGCAGGCCCCGGGGTGTATTTTGGGATTTTTCAATTTAGGTTGAGATAATCATTTAAATAGAGGAACTTCATACTTTCTAGTATAAATTAATTTATTTATGCAACATTTGACTAGTTTCGAGTCCTTGGGAGACGAGTTTAGAGTTTCGGGCACATTCTTAACCCGGAGAGTAGGCTCGACACGAGGTGAGTCTCCTTTCTAACCTTGTAAGAGGGAATTGTCCCCATAGGTTATATAAACGATTGTATGTCCTTATTTTCGGGGGCTACGCAGGCACGAAGTGACGAGTGTCCATGCGTAGCTATTATTATGCCTTAACGGGTAGTTTAGGATTCACAAGCATGTCTTATGTGTTGTATCTGTGATCTTGCATGTGGTCTAGGTAGTCTAATATCCTTGAATTTCATATATAAAGGCCTTGGAGGTTATATTTCGAAGTTGGCATTATTGAATCCTTTTTCTGCTAAGTATGATCCCATGTTAAATCATATGAAATCCCTGTTAAGTATGTATTTGTATACGGGAACCCGTGTCGCATGCATGATTTGCGAGCGGGGTAGCCCTAGTATTATGTTAACCACGTCGCATGATCGATTCGCGAGCGGGGCAGACAGATGCATCTATGGTTCGGGTCGTTCGACCCTCGGCAGTGCACATTTACTTTTCGCGTCGTATCGGCCGTACATTCACGGCATGTTATGTGTTTGAATATTTAGGTGAAGCCCTGTAATTGTAACTGTTGATTTCATGAAAAAGGGAAGGTTAAGTAGCTTGTATGCTATGGGAGTTGATACGTAAAGGTACTAGAGAACATTATCTGATGTTATTTTTCTTATTACGGTTCATTACTGCTATTACTGTTCAGCCTGTATTTATTGTATATTGTTTGGCCCTAGTCAGTATGACGTCGACCTCTCGTCACTACTTCTTCGAGGTTAGGCGGGATACTCATTGGGTACATATTTGTTTATGTACTCATGCTACGCTTCTGTACTTAATTGTACAGGTTCTGAGGCTGGTGCATCTGGTTATCAGGCCGGAGCTTGACCTTGAGATTATATCTGGACTTGACTTCACGGTGAGCTGCTCCCCTTGGCGATTCTCAGCAGCACTATGGAGTTCTCTTTTGTGTATTCCTGTCTACTTCTTTCAGATAGTAGGACAGTTTATTTCATTTTTTGTATATCCTACTAGTACGCCTGTAGACTTGTGACACCGGTTCCTGGCACACACGTAGTAGTTACTTTATTTTTGGGGTTTTATATCCATATATTAGTTCATGATCTTTTATGGTTGTATTTGCTTAAGTTGGTTAATTTATCAGTTTCCACTTAATGTCCTAAACTTAAAATTTCCCAAGTGTGGGAATGTTTTATCAAATAAGGGAATTTTTACTAGTAAATCAGTTGTTGGCTTGCCTGACCATGGTGTTGGGCGTCATCACGACCTAAGTTAGGATTTTGGGTCGTGACAAGTTCACCACTTGAAGAGAACATGCAAATCTTTAAAGGCTATCCACACCCCCGAAGTTCGAGCGGACGCACGGTTATAAATCCCAAAGGTTACCTAGGCCCGATCAAAGCCTCATTCAAAGACTATTTATTAAGCCTCAGGGCTATCTCTATTTTTTAAGCTTGGGTGAATGCCCGCTCGACCCCTTATGACCGAAGGCCTCCCGAATTCGAAGTGAATACTCACTCGGGGATCGTCCCCAAAATTCCCTAAGGTTCCCAAGTCAGGGAGAGTCCTCATTGGAGGGTTATCAACGGGCCATCATTGCTACAGAGAAGCCAAGGCCCCGTCCTCACCTAACTAGAGGAAATCCTAGCTCAGGTAAAGGGCTCGAAGTTTTAAGGAACATGGCATTAGACATGTCGCAGATCCGGTATTCGAGCCAATAATACACGCAGATTTTTATAAGCAGAGACAAAATAAAATCCAGCACCGGATCAAAGAAAAAGCCAGGAAGTTCTTATATTAATGGGGAATGTTTACAAAGCCCACAGGGGATCTTTACATAGCGAAAAAAAAGCATAAAACAACAACTGAAAGCCTAATCTACGGACAAAATCCTATCCTCCAGGGTCGCACCCTCGAGGAACTCCTTGTGAGGGATCTCGTTTCAATCTTTTCGAGCAACGTCTTTGAGCCTCTCTCTTTTTGGAGCGGCAATGGGCGGACAACATGTTCCTCCGCCTCCTAAAAGCTTCTGCCTTTGGTGGGCTTGTCAGCACCACTATTGGGAAGCCACTTCTTGAGACATTGAACTGGTGTGGGATGCAAAAGCCAGCGGATATTACCTCCTCGCCTCGTGGGAGGCAAGAAGGGAAAAGTGCCACACCGAGTTGAAGTTAAGAGAGATGAGCAGCAGTATAGGTACTTTATACCTTTCGGCATGGAAGGCACTCGATGCTCTTCTCTCATCTCCTCGGGCCGATAGCAGCAGTGATAACAACAACAATAACCCAATATAATCACGTCTAGTAGGAGAAGATTTTGAGAAGGAATTCACGACCAGGCTCGAACGGCCGCAGCCGAATAACTTTACAGACATAGCTTTGCACCATAAAGGCAGAAAAATAGAGATGAATATGAGAAAGAAAAAGGATTGAAGGCTGTTAAAGTAAAGATGAATGGAGTTTGAGATCATGAAACCCCCTACTTATAGAAGGTAGGCAACCTCATTAACTACGCAATCAATGCTTCTGGGGAAATCAGTCGGCGGCGCAATCATCACTTTTCTTGAAACAATGAAGCGGCAGTACAATTAATGTTCCTGAGAAGATGATCCGACGGGACGTTTCAAATCGCTTGATAAGCTTGCATCACGAGTATGACATCATCATGGCGGTCCCGGGAGGATTCATGTCAGGGTCGTTTCTTATCATTTCATTATGAGAAACGCAGGGACTATCTGTGTACGGTTAAAATTGGGGAAACCAATTTTATGTATATTCGATAGCTTATTCGTATGAGGTCCCAAGAGTGGCCCGGGGTCCGATGTCCCTCTTACTCTCGACCCAAGAGGATATGGGTTCGGAATCGACATAGGGAAGGACACGAAGATTGAGGTAGACAGCTCTGTGACGAAGTACGATTTTGTACTTGGGCATTAACTAGCAGAATCAATCACAATCTTTGTAATAAATGATGGTGTACTATGTTGAGATCCTCCCTGCTATATAAAGGGAACTCCTGTCATTTTGTAAAGACATACATATTGAATACAATGCATAAGAACATTCTCTGTTTTCTTACTTAAACATTCTCTATTTCTCTCTACTAGCTCATTTACTCACATTTATTATTTTCTATTAATTGTTATTCATTTATAGCTCATTATTGATCATAAATATCATACCACGAGGCATATAAGTCTGTTATAGCTTCATCGACCATCCAACATCGACTCCGAATGTGATGACCCAAAAGGTCATCCTAAGTAATTCTAGCTAAATCTGTGTTTCGAGGCCTCGAAAGCCTCCGTTAATCTCACCATGATATGCGTGCGCAGCCCGGGCAGGTAGTCGGGAAACTTCCATGTGAAAATTTGATTAAAATGGGATTTTTGAATTGAATAATTGAATAAAGTTGACTTTGGTCAACATTTTTGGTAAACGGATCCGGACCTGTGATGTGACGGTCTCGGAGGGTCCGTAGAAAAATATGGGACTTGGGCGTATGCCCGAAATTGAATTCCGAGGTCCCAAGCCCGAGAAATGAATTTTTAAAGAAAATTATTTTCTGAAAATAATAAAGGCTTTTGAAAATGAATAATTATGTGAAAACCGTGTTACCGGGCCCGTATTGCGGTTCCGGAGCCCGGAACAGGTTTGTTATATGTTATTTGTCCTATCTGTGGAATTTGGTGTAAAACGGGCTTGATTTGATTGGTTTCGGATCCAAATGAGAAAAATTGGAGTTAATGAACTTGTGGGGTTTCTAAAGAATTTGAAATTTGGCTTGAGAGGTGATTTTATATTCCCGAGGTCCGAATGAAATTTCGAGACCGGGAATAGTTCCGTTGTGTCATTTATAACTTATCTGCAAAATTTGAAGTCATTCCGAGTGGTTTAGGCCGGTTCGGCGCGTTGAAGTGAATTCTAGAATTTCAAAGTTCTTAAGTTTGATTAATTTGGTTTTGGGGTTTGATTCATGGTTTTTGACGATATTTTGATGATTTAAAAGCTTGAACAAGTCCGTAGGATGATTTGAGAGTCGTGTGTGTTTTTGGTTTTGAGCCCCGAGGGCTCGGGTGAGTTTCGGGTAGCTAACGGGGTGTGAAAAACAGGAAAATCTGGTGTGGTGTTGCAGGTTTCTGATGTCTAGTGTGATACCCTTCGCGAACGCGGCCAAGGGCACGCGAACGCGAAGGGTAAATAGTGTGGCT
>ML297270.1:410-25241 GCA_005239495.1 Nicotiana undulata
ACTTATACTTCGGAGAAGTTAGCGGATATTTACATTAGGGAGATCGTTAGATTGTATGGGGTTCCAGTTTCCATCATATCCGATAGGGGTACTCAATTTTCATCTCAGTTTTGGAGGTCTTTGCAGAGGGGTATAGGCACGCAGGTAGAGATGAGTACAACATTTCACCCACAGACCGACGGCCAGTCGGAGAGGACTATCCAGATCTTGGAGGACATGTTGCGTGCTTGTGTGATTGATTTCGGTGGTCCGTGGGATCGGTTTCTGCCTTTGGCGGAGTTTGCATACAATAATAGCTACCAGTCCAGTATTCAGATGGCCCCGTATGAGGCTTTATATGGTAGGAGGTGTAGATCTCCGGTTGGTTGGTTCGAGCCCGGCGAGGCTAGGTTGTTAGGCCCAGACTTGGTTCAGGATGCGTTAGAGAAGGTAAAGTTGATCCAGGAGCGACTTCGCACAGCTCAGTCCAGGCAGAAAAGCTATGCAGATCGGAGAGTTCGAGACTTGTCTTTCATGGAGGGTGATAAGGTTCTGCTGAAGGTGTCGCCCATGAAGGGTGTTATGAGGTTCGGGAAGAGGGGAAAGCTTAGTCCCCGGTATATCGGCCCGTTTGAGGTGCTTAAGAAGGTGGGGGAAGTAGCCTAGTGACTTGCCTTACCCCCCAGGTTATCGAGTGTTCATCCGGTGTTCCATGTATCGATGATCCGGAAGTATGTTGGTGATCCGTCTCATGTGATAGACTACAACACAGTTCAGCTTGAGGGGGATATGTCTTATGAGGTGGAGCCAGTGGCTATTTTGGCTTGCGAGGTCAGAAAGTTGAGATCAAAGGAGATAACATCAGTGAAGGTTTAGTGGAGAGGTCAGCCAGTGGATGAGGCCACCTGGGAGACCGAGCAGGAGATGCGGAGCAGATATCCTCACTTGTTTGAGACCCCAGGTATGTTCCTAGACCCGTCCAAGGACGCACAGTTATTTTAAGAGGGGGAGAATGTAACGACCCGGTTCAGATATCTTCGTTAGGTGATTTGGGACTTAGGAGTGTGTTCAAAATATTTTTAGGATGCCCGGTGTAGAATTAGGCTTGAATTGGCAAAGTTAGTATTTTGGCGAATTCCACTTGATAGGCGAGATTTTGATCCGAGGGTCGAAATGGGATTCCGAGAGTTTTTGTAGCTTCGTTAGGCCATTTTGGACTTGCCCGCAAAATTTCAAGTCATTTGGAGATGGTTTGGTTGAGTTTTTGATCAAATGCGTGTTTCGGAAATTTTTGGGAATCATAGGCTTGAATTGGATGAGAATTTATGGTTTTGATGTTGTTTTTGGTGTTTTAATGGCTCGACTAAGTTTGAATAACCATGTTGGATATGTTGGTAAGTTTGGTTGGGGTCCCGAGGGGCTCGGGTTTGATTTCGGACGTTAAACGAAGGAATTGTGACTTGAAATGCAGCTGAAGCTGCTACTGCTGGTGTGATCGCACCTGCGATGATTGGGCCGCAGGTGCGGACATCGCAGGCGCGAGAGTGAAGTCGCAGGGGCGGAAATTCATCGCAAGGGCGGAAGAAAGGTCGCACCTGCGAGGTCGCAGGTGTGGGGGATGGGTTCGCAGGCGCGGACTCTGAGAGTTTAGTGAAGGATCGCAGGCACGGTAAATGTGTCGCCCCTGCGGGCCCGCCGTTGCGGTGAATCGATCGCAGGCGCGGAGCCTGGGCGTTTAAGTGACTTCCGCAGGTGTGGTTAAAATGTCGCGCCTGCGGAGCCGCAGGTGTGAGAAATGCACCGCTGTTGCGGAAATGTCTGGGTACAACTATAAAAAGAGAGCCTTCGCGAAATTTGTTCTCTTTCACCATTTTTACACACGGGTTGAAGGTTTTGAAGGCATTTGAAGAGGGATTTCGTTGTTTCTTCAAGGAAGTAAAATTCTTGGACTCAAAACTCGTTATGTTGTGCATTAAGAACGATTTTTGGTTGAAATCATGGGTAAAAACAGTAGAAAAATGGTGGTTAGGGCTTGGGTTTAAGAGAGGAAGAATGGGGGAATTGGAGGACCATTTGAGGTCCGATTTTCGTGTTCTTGGTATGGTTAGACTCGGGAAAGGACAAGGGACCTAGTGTTGTGAAAATTTCTGACTTTCGAGACGTGGGCCCGAGGGCCGGGTTTTGACCGAATTCGGGATTTTGGTATTTTTGCTAAATTTTGATTTGGGGATTGTTCCTTAGCACATTGTGACGCCATGTAATTGATTATTGGTAGATTTAGAGCATTTGGAGGCCGATTCTCGAGGAAAGGGCCAGGCCAAGTAGAGTTGAGCTGGTTTCGAGGTAAGTAACGGCTTCAACCTTGGATTTGAGGGGTTCAAAACCCCAATGTGCATGCTAATTGATGATAGTTACTACGATACACTCGCCAAGTGACGGGCACATGAGTGTAAGTTGAATTTTTGTGGCCCGGCTTATCCCTAGGCAAGGTTTAACTGTTATTCCATCATGATATCGGTACTGTGAACGCTATTAATGCGTAGAAACTAAAAGTAACACAACAAGTATAAATGATAAGACTTCATGTCTATCTGTGGAGACCGGAAAGGGTCCGTTACTGTTATTTCTATTGTGAACTTTACTTGTGCATACTCAGTCCTGTTATTATACACATATTCGTATTTCAGTCTCGGAATTCATTTATTTATCATGCATTACCATTGTTTGGGCTGTTACATATTGAGAGTATTGTGAGGAGACTGGTAAATTCTGACTGAGTATGGGCCTAGAGCCAAATGTTGAGATGATACACCCTTCGTGGGATTGATATATATATAGCGCTTGGGCCATATCCTTGGCGGCCTATCCGGAGTCTTTACACCCCCAGTGAGCGCACAGTTATTGAGGGATGGATTTCCCTGGACATGGATTTGTCCGAGATATGACATATAGAGGGATGGATTTCCCTGGTACAGATTATGAATGAGTATGATATTCCGGAGATGGATTTCTCCGAAAGGCTGAATTGGCCTACTCCCTCGGTACTTAGTGACCGAGTCACCACGTTGTACATGTTACGGGATGGATTTCCCTGGTCCAATGGCCAATTATGTGTACCGAGAGGACTACCTGTGAGAGTGTCATAATACATACATGGCATTTAATTGTTATTTAAGGATATTGTCACTGATATACTCGATTATTCCTGAAATATTCATTATTTGAACTATGCTTTACGGAGGTTGAGTTCGTCACTACCTCCTCAGACCGTAGGTTGTTTTCGTTACTTACCTGCACATTGTGTGTGCAGATCCAGGTGACCCGAGTTTTGACGCGGAGCGGTGATAGCAACTATTCTTCCCGAGCCGACGAGGTAGCAGCTGGCGTTCGCTATCCCGTCCCTCTTTTCTCTTGTCTTCCTTTATGTATTAGAACTTTGAAACTTAAAACTTCTGTTGTATTATTCTCAGTGGTATTGATGTTAATAGCTCATGACTGCGTGAATCCAGATCCTAGGGTGATTGTTGGAGCTCATTTCTTTTGTTAGACTGTTTCAAAAGATTAAAATGTTAGTATTTCTATGACTTGAGCCAATGATGAGTAAATTTCTTTAGTAAATGAATTGAGTATTGTTGTAACGATTGGCTAGCCTGGTTCCACGACAGGCGCCATCACAACCCGGAAACGGGTCGTGACAGTTTTGGGACACTTATCCCTAGATGTGAGTTTAAGTCTTAGAATTTGAACCGTAGTCGGAACTGTATGAAGACGGATCTGGAATGGAATTCCGTCAACTTTGTTAGCTCCATTGAGTGATATTGGTCTTAGGAGCGCGTCTAGAATGTGTTTTAGAGGTTTGTAGTAGATATAGGCTTGAATTGGCGGAAGTTAGATTTTCGGCGATTTCGGCCGATAGTAGAAATTTTGATATCGAGCTCGGAATGGAATTCCGGAAGTGGCTATAGGGTCCTAGTGCCATTTTTGACTTGTGTGTAAAATATGAGGTCATTCAGACTAGATTTGATGTGTTTCAACGTCGTTTGTAGAATTTGGTAAATTTTAAGTTTTTAGGCTTGAATCCGTGCTTAATTCATGTTTTTGATGTAGTTCGAAATGGTTCGGAGTCACGACTAAGTTTTTATGGTGTTATAGGATTGGTTGGTAGGTTTGGTTAAGGTTTCGGGGGGCCTCGGTGTGTTTCGAATGCTTAACAGAATGAAATTGGACTTAGGAAAATTTTGTGTCTTTGTAGGTTCTGGTGTTTTGCACCTGCGGAAGGGAGGCCGCAGGTGCGGAAGGTGCGCGCATATGTGGAACTTGTGGAGCTGGTGATGGAGCGCATGTGCGCAAGTTTGGCGGCATTTGCGAGCCCGCATGTGCAAAACCCAGACTAAGGTGCGGGACCTAGATACTTAAATGAAACGCGCAGGTGCGCCGTTTGAACCGCTGGTGCAGTATCCGCATGTGCGAGACATGGCTGCAAGTGCAAGGATTGGTGGGCAGAAAAGGGGATGAAATCAAGGGTTAGTTCATTTTCACTTCATTTATTGTTTTGAGCTCGAAAGAAGGCGATTCTTTGATGGATTTTAAGAGTAATCTTGTGGGTAACAATTTCTTACTCGAATTTGGTTTTATTACATTAATATAATGTAGTTTCTTCATTTAATCAAGGAAATAGAGTGAGAAATGTGGGAAAAGGGGGAAAAATTCCCCAATCGAAATTCTGAGGTTTGATTAGGTTTTAGGCGTTGGAATTTGATAATTTTTGGACAAGTGATCTCGTGAGTGAATGGGTGTTCCACATTGGTAACGTTTACCCAATTCCGAGTCATGGGTCCGGGAGACTTTTTTGGCGTTTTTCATAATTTAATGCTTTAGCTTCGAGTTAATTAGTTAAACTAATTACTTGTAGGTATATTTACACTATGCAATTAATTTGAGTTGATTTGAGAAGTTCGAGATAAGTGGATTGCCTAACCTTGTGTTGGGGAACTTCCCCTTAGGATGTTAGATATTAATTGATTTGTGGCACCGTGTACGCGAGGTGACGAGTACGTACACGGTCTATTATTGCAAAAATCCTGTTTTTCATTTCTAAGCCATAAATGTTTTCCCTGGTTAAACTGCACTAATACGTGTAATTGTTTAGTTTAGACTAGGGAAGCATGCTTACGTGTTTTAACTGCCTATTTGACATTCTGTGCGCCATGCTTAGTTAGATCCCAATTTTCCCTTATATGTGTTTAGTATAAAATGTATAACTCGATGCCATACGTGTATTATCTTGCACTGCATATTTACTTTGGGACTACGAACGTATTCCGGGATATCCCCCGGTACTACATATTTACTTGGGACTACAGACGTATTCCGGGAGATCCCCTGTCTTGCATATTTATTTTGGGACTACAGACGTATTCCAGGAGATCCCCTTGTCTTGCATATTTATTTTGGGACTACCGGACGTATTCCGGGAGATCCCCCAGTACAGCATAATCATTTCATAACTACGAGACAGCATCCCGGTAGATTCCCCTTTGTGTTTACCTTGTTCTGAGCCGGGGGCTCCCATAACTGTAAATTTCGTGAATTCCTTTAAATTACTTTACCGTAAATTTATATACTTACTTTACTGTGTAATTTATTATATTTACTCCGGTAGGTCCTTGACCTGACCTCATCACTACTCGATCGAGGTTAGGCTTGGAACTTACTGGATACCATTGTGGTGTACTCATGCCCTTTCCTGCACATATTTTCGTGTGCAGATCCAGGTACGATCTATTAGCCTCGGGGTTAGTATGTGTTGCTGATTCTAGGAGACTTCAAGGTACTTCTGCTCGCGTCCGCAGATCCTCGGAGTCCCCTTCCACTCCCTCGCCTAGAGACTTTCTTTATTTATCTTCAGAATTTTGTATAGAGTTACATAGATTATAGAAGCTTGTGATTTAGCGACATTCCGGGTCTTGGTAGATTATTTTGTATATGCCGGGCGGCACTATTTTTGTTTATTTACAATATGTTGTTTTATCCTTTATCATTGTGTTTCCTTTAAGTTTTCCATAATATTAGGCTTACCTAGTCGTAAATACTAGGTGTCGTCACGACACCTTTCGGAGGGTTAAATTGGGTCGTGACAAGTTGGTATCAGAGCACTAGGTTCATAGGAGTCTCGAGTCATAAGCCGGTTTATTAGAGTCTCGCGGATAGGTGCGGTGACGTCCGTACTTATATTCGGGAGGCTATGTAACCGTTAATAACAATCATACTTCTTTGATTTCCTTGTCGTGCGAGTTATTGACATCAAAATTCTGAAATTATACTCTATTCTTTCTCACAGATGGTGAGGACCCGCACCGGGAGGAGCGACAATCAGGCACCTGAGCCCCTTGTTAGAGCCGCCAAAGGCCAGGATCGGGGTAGAGGATGACCACACGGCGCATCCTGTGAGAGAGCACGACAGAGGAGCCCCCAGCAGCTCAAGTTGGAGGGCCAACACCAGAGATTCCTATCGCTACTTCATCCCTCCAGGAGACTTTAGCTCAGTTCATAAGCATGTTCAGCACTCTGGCTCATGATGGACTATTTTCGATAGCTCCCGCTACATCTCAGGTCGGGGGAGGGTCACAGAATCCCGCAGCCCGCACTCTTAACCACAGTATCCAGGTTGATCAGGCCCCATAGTATATCCCTATGCCCCCAATGGTTCCGGTTCAGCATGAGGCCATGGTAATTACTTCTAAGGCGGAGTTGCTCAGACTTGACAGGTACAAGAAGTACCACCCACCTATTTCAGCGGGCTAGCTTCAGATGATGCTCTGGGTTTTCTTGAGGAGTGTCATCGTATTCTCCGCACTATGGGTATTGTGGAGACGAGTGAGGTTTCTTTCACCGCTTTCCAGCTCAGGGGAGTGGCATATCAGTGGTGGTGTGCCTATGTGCTGACTAGTTCGGACGAGGCAACCTCTCTCACTTGGACTCAGTTTTCAGAGATGTTCTCGCACGGGTATGTCCCTTAGAGCCTCAGGGATGCTTGGCGCATAGAGTTTTAGCAGGTGCGCCAGGGTGATATGACTGTGTCGGAGTACGTAGTCTGTTTCAGTGAGTTAGCTTGACATACACCGGCCTTGGTTTCCACAGTCAGAGAGAGGGTTCGTCGCTTCATTGAGGGACTCCACCCTAGTATTCAGACTAGTATGGCCAGGGAGTTGGAGATGGATATCACTTATCAGCAAGCAGTGAGTATTTCCAGGAGGGTGGAGTGCATGTTTTCCCGGGACAGAGAGGAGAGAGAGTCCATGTCACGACCCCAAATCCCAACCGGCCGTGATAGCGCCTATCGTGAAACTAAGTTAGCCAACACTCAAAATTTTCACATTTTTCTTTTCAAATATCTCAATTTATTTTCAGCAACTCATAACACGCATGTAAATTTCAAAATCTTTAAACAAATCACTTAAGCTAACAACCTACAAACGTCCCCAAGACCCGGAGTCAACATGTCATGAGCATCTACGAAATAAACTAACTCTGCTATTGTCATAGACAAATTCTAGGAATAAAATATTAATACTAAATAAGGAAGTGAAATGGAGAAGCTGTGGTTGCTTTACAGCTACCTCAAAATCCCGTAAACTGCTGCTGATGAACTGAGACAGCTACTACTTTGGATCAATACCTGGATCTGTGCACAGAGGCACATGGAGTCTTTATGAGTACGCTAACTCAGTAATAATGAAAATAAATCACAGTCTGAGAATTATAAAACACATAGTACAGATACACCAATTCACAAAAGCCAGTAAAACACCAAGTCACCAAGTAGTATTCATCAAATACATAAGTTCAAAACAAGTTTACAAAAATACCTTGAAACAAGTATAATATTAGTATGTCTGAGTACAATTCTCAGTAAAAATCAGTTTGAAAAACGAAGTAAATCATAGTTCGAAAACTCAGTAAAAATCATCATAAATCTGCCCATCGCGCCATATTCATTTCCCGTAACAATTTCTTTAAGTATTATCCCATTACGCAACCTCACAATCACTCTGCCCATCAGGCAACCTCACAGTCACTCTGCCCATCAGGCAACCTCACAGTCACTCTGCCCATCAGGCAACCTCACAGTCACTCAGCATAAGCCTCACGGGCATCACTCATTAGGTACCCGCGCTCACTAGGGATGTGTACAGACTCCGGAGGGGCTCCTACAGCCCAAGCGCTATAACAAGCCACGTCATGGCATAAACCACTCACAATATTGTCCAACAGCCACACTCATATCATAACATCCTCAGAATATAGGCCAGCAGCCTCACTCATACCATAACATCCTCACAATATGGGCCAGCGGCCTCACTCAGTCAGACACTCTCAATTTTCCCTTCAAGCCATAAATATACCGGGTTCTTGACCCAAAAACAGTGTTTCATTTTCAAGAAATAGTATCAAAATACTTTGAGTGTGAAAAACAATTATCGAGAAAAGATTGAGTGAAAATCATAACGTATCAGTGAGGAAAATAGTAGAAACATCCCCCAAGGGGTAAACAAATCGGCACTAGGCCCCAAACATGGCTTACAGCCCAAATCATATCAAATATATATATACTATTAATCATAGGATTAAAAATTGATTTCGCAACTCAATAGTTGCCTAAATAGGGAAAATATTTCCAAAGTTCCAATATTTGTATTCCAAAACCCGTGAAAGATTTAAAGTACGGGTTTCATACCCTCAGGACAGGATATAAAGACATTACTTACCTCAAACCGGACGAGAATCTACTACGCGATGCCCTTGCTGCTCGACTCGTCCTCAAATCGCCCCGAATCTATATTTACGCGCTATCACTTTGCCCAAGCAGTAGAGGAACTGTGGTAGTGGGCGAACCGGGATCCATCCCTATGTCTTCAACACACTTTTCCTCTTTAGCTTTTGCCCACATGAAACAGTAGAAACCAAAAGCTATGATCGTTCCACCAGTTACATTTCCAACATGAAGATCATCACCAAGAAAAGTGCAACAACTACCATTCCAAGTTACTTTCCAAACATTAATGCCCAAACATAAATGCTTAATCATTACAACAAAAACGGATCCCTTCTTCTTTAATGCCCAAACATAAATAAGACTTCCTTGCTCTTGCAACTTTACCAATCTGGAATTAAGATATATCAATACAATCAATACACCTTAGTTTCACAGTCAATACGCCTTAGCTTCAGATAACAGTCAATACGCTTTAAACACCTTGTGAAAGTAGTGGTTGCTTGTTTCCCCACCGTCCGTACGCCGGCAAATCCCGTACTCTGACGTACTTCCTCTCAACACTTTCTACAACACTCTAAATGCCTTCGGAACTACGCCATCTACCATCACCGGAAAATTACTTGCCGGAAAAGCTGTACCTCGGCTAAGAAGAAGAATACTCGTCGGAACATTTGCATGAACGAACCTATAGATACGTATATAATGGGTAGGTAGGGGTAAGGGGTAGGGTTGTTTTGCTCCATCAGTACATGTGCGAGTACGGTATTTAGAACTGCCGTATTCAAGACAAACATAGGTATCTTGCCTTGAAATCCATTAAGTACCTCAAAGTATGATTTCAAGTGGTGGCAAATTTTAAAACTTTAAATCCCTTCATTCTTTGTTTCCCTCTTTCTCTCCTCCCGTAGTGTAATATAAAAAGGTTAATGAAAAGGTAATAATGGCTACGAGAGGAAGGTGGAAAAAGGGTCTAAATTGTAGGAGATTTAACAAATAAATACGTAGCAAAGACATATTTGTATGGGACTAAGATAGAAGGAATCAACCAGTATGAGGTTTCTTGTTAATTTCTTTAATTTTTGAAAAGTGGTAATAGTACAATAATTAAACATCCAGTGATAATGTTAACGGCTAAAGATCTAAGTAAACTAAAATAAAATGAAATGCAATTAAATTAATAATGAGGCAGTGTAAAAATTCTGGGTTAAAATACAAAATCATATTATTATCTATCTGGTTGAATTATTTTATCTCGAAATCGCCAAAACCTCACTTTTGCCAATTCAAGCCTAATTCTACTCCCACATCACAAAGATATTCCGAACACACTCCTAAGTACCAAATCACCTAACGAAGCTATCCGAGCCATAAAATCCGCATTCCGATGTCGTTAACCAATAAGTTAACTCTTAGTTGACTTTTCCCAATTTAAGGATATTTTTAAGACTAAATGGCTAAATTCTCACCACAACCACTCCGATACCAAGCCTAACAACTCTAACACATCAATAACAGTATAAACAACCTATGACAAGTCAATAACACTAATTATAATACAAATTATACGGAACTACCGACCGGGTCGTTACATTCTCCCCCACTTAAACATACGTTCGTCCTCGAACATTCCTAGAGTTGTTCCAAACACCACCAAATTGTTGTGTAGCCTACCATGCACATGATTGGAGGTGATCCCACGTCACCTTACCCCATATAGGTCTAATAGCACAACATAGTAGAAATTTCGAAATCAAATCGTGACCCATAAACCTTAGAACCACGTTTCCACTTCTGAAATAATCTGCAAGATCAAAATCCCACAACTATAAACTGAATAAGTCTAAGCACACTGTATCAAGCCATATCCATAACACAAGATGAAATCACATAATATACCGCATGACTCAACACTCATAGCGATGACTCCTAATCCCAATCGCTGCTCATAACAACCCAACACCAGTAAATAACCTCATATCAAACAAAGCCTTGCTTTAACACCTTCATATGGTGCCGATGATGAACGAAACACGTAGAAACCAGCAATCATTCGCCCGCTCATCATCAATACCATCCTGAGCCATAACTTGTGCAAATCGTGCACTCAATAACAACATTCTCAGAGCTCAATTCATAAAATAGAGAAGACTCACACAAGAGGACTATCCTGACATTACTCTTGCCATTACCACATCATGCTAAAAGCCTGATACACATCGTGAAACCATATCACACAAACCCGACACCAAGAATCCTACCTTTACATAACTCTGCTAAAAAGTGTGATCCCATCCAATCGCTGGACCACATTAAACACTCCAAGCCACCTTTCTCAAAATCAATAACCATGCGAAATTCAACATCAATTACTCAAAGTGCATTGCCATAACCACGGGGAAATCGGGCGATACCATGCCACCCGAACCAGAAAGAACATAACCAACACGTCTCAATCCTGCAACACCCAATTACTCACCTTACTCAATATCTCCATAAGGCCCCGATAGAACTACATCTTATGCACATATATCCAATGATCACAATTCCCTGAAACACCGAAAGGTAACTCAAAGATCACTCCAAAACACGAATAAGCTCAATGACAATCAAATGGTACATCCCTCAACAATAGCAATTTTGGGTCAACAATTCCGACTCAGTGTATAACACACACCCATACTGGCCTACCAATAATTATATTCTAAATCAACTCTGGTCATCCACAACATGTAGATAACTCTCCAAAGGTTCATAATGACTGAATCATGACCTATACTAACACCTGACTAGCCTTGCTCGCATCTTCGTAGATCACAACTACAAAAATAGTCCGTTCATGAAAACTCCCAATCTCAAAATCCATGAGGCGCACCAATTACCATATCTGATCCCAATTCCACCACTCGAATATATAACATGTCTCTAATACTCAATCATTCCACGGGGATACTCCTATAATCCTTCCGTGCCTCCAACAAACTTGAATATCAGTAGCCGATCCAACTAGCCAAGAACTTTCCATTGATCCCATTTAGAAGCAAAATCACTATACATCACATGGCCCTCACGCCAGTAGAAATATATATCTCCAAATGTGGTAGAAACCATCAAGAACTCTCTGAATCACATTTGTACAACACCAAACCGCCAAGACTGAATCCTTCTAACTCAACCAAGCTACACATGCCGCCAAAATCCAAGAGAATTGCTAAGAAACACCTGTAACACTCGTTGCCTCGTAAACACCCAAATAACTAATCATAGCCCTTATCATGCCAATCTGACCCACTACCAAGCTGTCTTATTTATTCAAGTTCCTTCTTACTTACCTTCGAATTGATACTTCTTTTCGCCATAATACCAGAATTCTAAATCCCAACTGATCGCACGAAACCTGAGCATAAAATATATTGTCTAAGACTCATAAGCCGCTGAATACTCTCTCAAATATCCCCAAAAGCACCACATTAGAATTACTTACCCTTAAGAGACTTCCTGCGAATTTAAGCCATTACCTTCACTTTCATGATACCGATGGATATAATCCATGATAATGTAAATACACCACAAGCCTTGACATCTTCCCCGTAAATCTCAGCTCTAGCCCTTCTCACACCTTGAAGATCCTCAGTTGCTACATATAACCTTGAATCCGTCAGAACAATTCTCGAATGTCATTTACTCTACGCAATTTCATTTACACTAACCAAATAAGCAGAACGACCTGACCTCGCTTACAATCCACATACTAGGAAAGTAATCCACCCTTTGAAGTAACGAGCACACTCACACATTGCACATACTACACTTACCAGTACAACTTAATCATTAAATAAATTCCATTATCCGTAAACTACATTACAACATGTATCAAAGAATTTCTGGTTACTCGAGCCATTCCTAGAATCCACCTCTGCAGGGCAATAACCGATTCACCAACATACCTCGAACCGAAACCAATACAACACATAATCATGTAATCAAATTATCCATAACGAACTCCCCCACTTGGCTCAAAGACAAGGATCAAGACAAACAATAACTCACGATGCCCAAACATTATCACTGCCACCATATTGTGGTGGGATTCAACTAAATCCTTCATACGCTCATATGACCTAGACCATCTAACCCTCAACTCGTATGCAAATCTCTCATTCACCATTGTAATGATCATGCTAACTCCCACAAGCGATCTAAACTCAATTTACAACATACATCATTTACTGATAGAGAGAACTTACTATAGATAAACATAAGGGTCACACACCTCAGGACAAACCGCATGAGATACTCCTGCCTTCTTAACCTCAAAATGATATATCCCTATACACTTCCAAAAATCATAGCTTTCACGCAATCACTATACCTTCCTACATTAGAACACAACCACTCCCTACCCCAAGTCATCCCATTTAGAGGTATAAGAACCTGAAGGTGCACTGGGGTTGTGGTCAAGGACTTCTTGAGCTTCTGGAAGCTCTACTCACACTCGTCTTACCACATAAATACCTTCATCGGACACCACGTGTCCCAAGAATGCTATTGAAATGAGCCAATAATTCACACTTGGAGAACTTTGCACAAAGCTTCTCCTCCCTATATCCTTATAATACCATCATCAATTGCTGAGTATGCTACCCCTGGCTACGAGAGTACGCCAGGATGCCATCAATAAATACAACGACAAAGGAGTTATAACACGGCTGCATGCACCGTAAATCAATTACATGAACGCTGCTAGGGCATTGGTCATCTCAAAAGACATCACAGGAACTCAGTACATAACAGGAGAACCCACTTCACTCAACAACTAAACTACCCGAGAGGTACTTCAATACTCATAACTAGAAGCCATATTCTAACTCAATACAGAAGTCAAATAATCAATGATTCTCGCCACATATCCCGCCAATTCATTTTGGTCACAATCAAACAACCTGAATACATCTAAATATCCGATCACACTCACCATGTCGTCATCTAGTCACAAAGCTCCATCAATAAGGACACAAGCGGACATATAAGTCCCTCAACACATGTGCTCACCCAAATGAAATCTCAACACTCAAGCCACAGACCAAAATCCGGCCTCAAGTCCTCCAGACTGGACCATTATCAACATGCTAAAAATCACATCTCATCCCTGGAAGTCACAAGTCGCCGACGCACAACTGATACCAAGCGCTCGCGTGCACATGCGAATACATGAAAGGAATTCAAAGAGTTATGCTTTTGGCTGAATAAAATGGATTCGCACGACAAGAGTTCAAGAATGTGGAATGTTTCCTAAGGGTTCTGTAGCCTCTCGAAGATAAGTACAGACGTCTCCGTACTGATCGGCAAGACTCTACAAAACCTGCTCATAACCGTTGAGTCCTATGCAACATAGAGCTCTAATACCAACTTGTCACGACCCCAAATCCCAACCGGTCGTGATGGCGCCTATCGTGGAACTAGGCTAGCCAACACTCAAAATTTTAACATTTTTCTTTTCCAATATCTATATTTATTTTCAGCAATTCATAACACTCATGTAAATTTCAAAATCTTTAAACAAATCACTTAAGCTAACAACCTACAAACGTCCCCAAGAACCGGAGTCAACATGTCATGAGAATCTACGAAATAAACTAACTCTGCTATTGTCATAGACAAATTCTAGGAATAATATATTAATACTAAATAAGGAAGGAAAATGGAGAAGTTGTGGACGTTGGACAATTACCTCGAAATCCCGTAAACTATTGCTGATGAACAGAGACAACTAATGCTCTGGATCAATACCTGGATCTGTGCATAGAGGCAGATGGAGTCTTTATGAGTACGCCAACTCATTAGTAATGAAAATAAATCACAGTCTGAGAATTATAAAACACATAGTACATATACACTAATTCACAAAAGCTAGTAAAACACCAAGTCAACAAGTAGTATTCATCAAATACATAAGTTCAAAACCAGTTTCCAGAAATACCTTGAAACAAGTATAATATCAGTATGTCTCAGTAAAATTCTCAGTAAAAATTAGTTTGAAAACAAAGTAAATCATAGTTCGAAAACTCAGTAAAATCCATCATAAATCTGTCCCTCGTGCCATATTCATTTCTCGTAACAATTTCTTTCAGTATTAGCCCATCAGGCAACCTCACAATCACTCTACCCTTCAAGCAACCTCACAGTCACTCTGCCCATCAGGCAACCTCACAGTCACTCTGTCCATCAGGCAACCTCACAGTCACTCAACATAAGCCCCGCGGGCATCACTCATTAGGTACCCGCGCTCACTTGGGATGTGTACAGACTCCGAAGGGGCTCCTACATCCCAAGCGCTATAACAAGCCATAGCATGGCATAAATCACTCACAATATTAGCCAGCAGCCACACTCATATCATAACATCCTCACAATATAGGCCAACAGCCTCACTCATATCATAAAATCCTCACAATATAGGCCAGCGGCCTCACTCAGTCAGACACTCTCAATTTGCCCTTTAGGCCATAAATATACCGGGTTATTGATCCAAAAGCAGTGTTTCATTTTCAACAAATAGTATCAAAATACTTTGAGTGTCAAAAATAATTATCGAGAAAAGACTGAGTGAAAATCATAACGTATCAGTAAGGAAAATAGTAGAAACAACCCCCAAGGGGTAAACAGATCGGCATTAGGCCTCAAACATGGCTTACAGCCCAAATCATATCAAATATATATATATATATATATATATATATATATATATATATATATATATATATATATATATATATATATACACACACACACACTATTATGCATAGGCTTAAAAACCGGACGAGAATCTACTACGCGATGCCCTTGCCGCTCGACTCGGCCTCAAATCGCCCCGAATCTATATTTACGCGCTATCACTTTGCCCACGCAGTAGAAGAACTATGGTAGTGGACGAACCGGGATCCATCCCTATGTCTTCAACACACTTTTCCTCTTTAGATTTTCCCCACATGACATAGTAGAAACCAAAAGCTATGATCGTTCCACTAGTTACATTTCCAACATGAAGATCATCACCAAGAAAAGTGCAACAGCTACCATTCCATGTTACTTTCCAAACATTAATGCCCAAACATAAATGCTTAATCATTACAACAAAAACGGATCCCTTCTTCTTCAATACCCAAACATAAATAAGATTTCATTGCTGTTGCAACTTTACCAATCTGGAATTAAGATATATCAACACAATCAATACACCTTAGTTTCACAGTCAATACGCCTTAGCTTAAGATAACAGTCAATACGCTTTAAACACCTTGTGAAAGTAGTGCTTGCTTTTTTCCCCACCGTCCATACGCCGAAAAATCCCGTACTCTGACGTACTTCCTCTCAACACTTTCTACCAACGCTCTAAATGCCTTTGGAACTACGCCATCTGCCATCACCGAAAAATTACTTGCCGGAAAATCTATACCTTGTCTAAGAAGAAGAATACTCGTCGGAAAACCTGCATGAACGAGCCTATAGATACATATATAATGGGTAGGTAGGGGTAAGGGGTAGGGTTGTTTTCTTCTATCAGTACAGGTGCGAGTACGGTATTTAGAACTGCCGTATTCAAGACAAACGTAGGGATCTTGCCTTGAAATCCATTCAGTACCTCAAAGTATGATTTCAAGTGGTGGAAAATTTTAAAACTTAAAATCCCTTCATTCTTTGTTTCCCTCTTTCTCTCCTCCCGTAGTGTAATATAAAAAGGTTAATGAAAAGGTAATAATGGCTACGAGAGGAAGGTGGAACAAGGGTCTAAATTGTAGGATATTTAACAAATAAATACGTAGCAAAGACGTATTTGTTTGGGACTAAGGTAGAAGGAATCAACCAGTAGGAGGTTTCTTGTTAATTTCTTTAATTTTTGAAAAGTGATAATAGTACAATAATTAAACATCCAGTGATAATGTTAACGGCTAAAGATCTAAGTAAACTAAAATAAAATGAAATGCAATTAAATTAATAATGAGGCAGTGTAAAAATTCTAGGTTAAAATACAAAATCATATTATTAGCTATCTAGTTGAATTATTTTTATCTCGAAATCGCCAAAAACTCACTTTCGCTAATTCAAGACTAATTCTACTCCGGACATCATAAAGATATTCCGAACACACTCCTAAGTCCCAAATCACCTTACGAAGCTATCCTAGCCATAAAATCCGCATTCCCGGGTCGTTAACCAATAAGTCAACTCTCAGTTGACTTTTCCCATTTTAAGGCTATTTTTAAGACTAAATGGCTGAATTCTCACCACAACCATTTCGATTCCAAGATTAATAACTCTAACACATCAATAACAGTATAACCAACCTATGACAAGTCAATAACAGTAATTATAATATAAATTCTACGGAACGACCGTCCGGGTCGTTACAAGCCAAGAGGTCACGAGAGATTGATTATTATTGAGGATCTCGTGCACCAACGATGTTCCAGCTCCTCCCAAACCTTAGGGGCCCTATTATGCACCACCAGTATCCAGTATGCCTCTTGCTCGAGGTGCTACTACCGGCCAGTCCAGCTCCAGCAAGCTTGGTCTGAGTCAGTCTCAACCGCCGCATCCTCCGAGGGGTTATTTTGAGTGTGGTAACACTCGCCACATGGTTAGAGATTGTCCTAGAGCCAGGAGGGTTGCACCTCCATAGACTTATCAGCCTCCATGTGCTCCATCGGGTCCTCCTGCCTTCTTCCAGTCCCTGGTGCCACTCCACCTTCTCAGGCAGCTCGAGGCGGAGATCGGGGAGGTATAGGTCGCCCTATAGGGGGGAGACAGGCTAGGTACTATGCCCCTCCATCATGTTCAGAGGCCGTCACTTTAGATTTAGTCATCATAGGTATCGTCCCTGTCTGTCATAGGGATACATCAATATTATTTTACCCAGGCTCTACGTATTCATATGTGTCTTTTTATTTTGCTCCACATTTGGGGATATCTCGGGATTTTTTGAGTTCCCCGGTTTAAGTATCTACTCCCGTGGGAGATTATATTGTTGTGGACCGCGTGTATCAGTCGTGTTTGATTGCTCTTATTAGTTTGGAGACTAGAGCTGACTTGTTATTACTCAGTATGGTAGATTTTGATGTTATCTTTGGCATGGACTGGTTGTCACCCCACTATGCTATTCTTGATTGTCATGCTAAGACTGTGACGTTGGCAATGCCAGGCTTACCATGATTAGAGTGAAGTGGTACCTTAGAGTATACTCCCCATAGGGTCATTTCATTTCTTAAGGCTAAACGAATGATTGAGAAGGGGTGTGATGCGTATTTGGTCTATGTGAGAGATGTCAGTATTGATACCCCTACATTTGAGTCAGTTCCAGTATTGAGGGACTTCCCTGATGTATTTCCAGCTGACCTTCCGGGCATGCCGCTCGATAAAGATATTGATTTCGACATTGATTTATTGACGGGAACTCAACTTATTTCTATTCCTCCTTACCATATGGCTCCTCATAAGTTTAAGGAGTTGAAGGAGCAGTTGCAGGAGTTGCTTGATAAGGGTTTCAACAGGCCCACTATATCATCTTGGGGTGCTCCGGTCTTATTTGTGAAGAAAAAGGATGGTTCTATGCGTATGTGTATTGATTATCGGCAGTTGAACAAGGTTACAGTGAAGAACATGTATCATTTTCCTCGCATCGATGATTTATTTGATCGGTTACAAGGTGCTAGGGTGTTTTCAAAGATTGACTTTCGTTCTGGCTATAATCAGTTGAAGATTCGGGAGTCGTACATCCCGAAGACTGCTTTCAGGACCAGATATGGTCATTATGAGTTTCTTGTCATGTCATTTGGGCTGACCAATGCCCTAACAACCATTATGAATTTGATGCACAATGTGTTCCGGCCTTATCTTGATTCCTTCGTCATTGTGTTTATTGATGACATCCTGGTATATTCCCGGTCTTGGGAAGATCATGAGCAACACCTGAGAACCGTGCTTCAGACCTTGGGGGAGAAGAAATTGTATGCAAAATTTTCTAAGTGTGAATTCTGGCTTGATTGAGTGGCATTCTTGGGCCACATAGTGTCTTGTGATGGGGTCAAGGTAGATCCGAAGAAGGTGGAGGCATTGCAGAGTTGGCCTAGTCCGTCATCAACTACGGAGGTCTGCAGTTTCCTTGGTTTGGCGGGGTACTACCATTTCTTTGTAAAGGGATTTTCATCTATTGCAACACCTATGACCAGGCTGACCTAGAAGGGTGCTCCATTCATGTGGACCGAGGAGTGTGAGGAGAGATTTCAGAAGCTCAAGACAGCTTTGAATACAGCCCCAGTGTTAATATTGCCTACAGGTTCATGATCTTACACTGTCTTTTGTGATTCCTTGAGGATTGTCCTTGGAGCGGTATTGATGCAGGACGGAAGGGTGATTGCCTACGCGTCTAGAAAGTTAAAGGTACATGAGAAGAACTATCATGTCCATGATCTCGAGTTAGCGTCTATTGTTCACGCCCTAAAGATCTGGCGTCACTATTTGTACGATGTTCCTTGTGAGATCTACACTAATCACCGGAGGTTGCAGCACTTGTTCATGTAGAAGGACCTTAATTTTCTTCAGCGTAGGTAGTTGGAGCTACTTAAAAACTATGATATCACTATATTGTACCACCCGAGTAAGGTTAAAGTAGTGGCCGACACATTGAGTCGTTGGGCAGAGAGTTTGGGGAGTTTGGAATATCTTCTAGCAGCTGAGAGGCCCTTAGCCTTGGATGTTCAGGCCTTAGCTAGTTAGTTCATAATATTGGATATTTCAGAGCCTAGACGGGTATTAGCTTTTGTGGTTGCTCGGTCTTCTCTTTCTGACCGTATAAGATAGCGCCAATATGATGATCCCTACCTTATAGTTCTTCAGTACAGGGTTCGACGAGCTGATGCTACAGATGTGATTATCGTTGATGATGTCGTGATGAGGATTTAGGGTCAGATCTGTGTGCCCAGCGTGGATGGGCTTGGGATTTTATTCTTGATGAAGCCCACAACTCGCGGTACTCCATTCATCCGGGTGCCGCGAAGAAGTACCAAGATTTGATACACCAACATTGGTAGAGGAGGATGAAAAAAGATATAGTTAGATTTGTGGCCAAGTGTCTCAACTGTCAGCAAGTTAAATATGAACCTCAGAGACCGGGTGGATTACTTTAGAGGTTAGATATCCTAGAGTGGAGTGGGAGGGATCACCATGGACTTTGTGGTTGGACTTCCACGGACTTTGAGAAAGTTCGATGCTATTTGGGTGATTGTGGATCGGCAGACCAAGTCAGCCCATTTTATTCCAGTATTGACCACGTACTCTTCAAGGAGATTGGCTGAGATTTATATCTGGGAGACTGTCCGCCTTCACGATATCCCAATATCCATCATCTCAGAAAGAAGTACACAATTCTCATCAAGGTTCTAGAGAGCGGTACAGCAGGAGTTGGGTACTAGGGTGGAGCTGAGCACAACCTTTCACCCTCAGACGGACGGATAATCTGCGAACACGATTCAGATTCTTGAGGATATGCTCTCTGCCTGTGTGATGGAGTTCGGAGGTTCATGGGACTAATACTTTCCACTTGCAGAGTTTGCCTATAACAACAGTTACCAGTCTATCATTCAGATGGTACCGTATGAGGCTTTGTATGATAGGCATTTCCGGTCCCTAGTGGGATGGTTTGAGCCAGGCAAGGCCCGATTGTTAGGTTCATATTTTGTTTAGGATGCCCTAGATAAGGTGAAGGTGATTCAGGAGAGTGATAACTTGGATTTTGCCTTGTTTTTCGTTCTTCTAGACCTAAGTTTTGGTTATAATTATATGCAAAGTAGCCCCGAAAACTTATAGGTTGTGCTTCATGTAGGATTGAACCATAAATGATGACATTCAGTTAAAAATAAGCTCAAAACAGGATTCTTTTGTTTTTCTTGGTAGAATAGGATTCATTTATGCACTAATTGGTTTTTGGATGTTGAAGGATGATTTTGACATAGGAAATTTGGCTAAGTATAAAAAAAACAGGTCTCTGAACCTTGCTTCGCGGCCGCGGTCATCTTTTCGCGGTCCGCGAAGGCAAGTTACTACAAAGTGCCTCTCTGAACATGCCTCACCGTGGCCGCGGTCGATTTTTCATGGACCGCGGTGACTCCTTGCCTGAGCCCAACATAAGTGACGGACCGCGGACCGCGGTTGATCTTTTGCAGTCCGCGGTAGGTAAGAGGGGTGGTCCCCAACTCTTCTCTATAAATAGGCATTTAGGGTTTCATTTCTTACTTTACGCACTTCAATTTCTCAGAGCATCCTTGGACTGTGTCTTTCTCTTACATCCTCTGAACTGCATTGCACTCATTCAAATCATCATCCAAGCATCTAGTAAGTGTAATTGTGATCAATTAACTTCTTAATTTCTTTATTTTCCTCATTAATTGATATATTTTTCTCTTCTTTTTCATAATTTTTCAACTTTAGGCTTTAAAAATGTTAGGGTTAGTACAAAATGTTTATTTTAAACCCTTGGTATACAATTACACTGATTAAACATGTAGGGATTAACTAAATGAACATTTGAGCATGGAAATGATAAAAGTTTGAAAACCCTAGGCAATTGCTATTTTTGCGGTCCGCGGTCCATGTTTCGCGGACTGCGGTGCCTGTGTGATGCAGCCCTTACCTGATCTTTGCGGACCGCGGTCGATGTTTCGCGGTCCGCAATCCCTGATATTCAATAAGGCAGCTCTCTGATCCTGAAGCACCGCGACCGCGGTCACTTTTTCGCGGTCCGCGGTGTGAAGGTTCAGAGACTTAAGTTCTTCAGGGGTCACCCACCGCGATCCGCTGTTGATTTTTCGCGGTCTGCGGTGGCCTTTCAACTGAGCATCTGGTCTTTAATGTTTGTGCAACAATGTTTTTTTGATACTAACCATGTTCACCTGTGTTTACTTTGCACCCAATGGTTCAATCACGAGGCGGTGGGCGAAAACAAACTGGTCGAGGAGATCCTCAAAGGGGGAGAGGCCCGGGGGCACCTAGGCAACCCTCCAAAGTCACAATTCCTCCTCAGTCATTCTGATGGGTTACTCATGCTGGAGACTCCCCTACTTCACCATCGGGGAGTGAGTATGCACCATCGGAGGAGACCTCATCGCGGTCATCTCCTTTGGACCCTGCCTCCTCTCCCCCAGCCCCAACTCAAGCAGCTGAATCAGCCTCCAGTGGCCATTCATACTCTACTTCTCCTACAGCCTCCCTATCTGGGGAGCACTCAAGTGAGGATTATGGGGATGCACCAGCGGTTGAGGGGGTCGAGCGTACTCGGAACCCGGATGTTTGGAAAGACCGGTTTGTCAGTGAGCCGGCTTTTCATAGGTTCAGAGAGTTGTGGACCACACATTCACTCGAACTGGAGCAAACATTTTCACTCAAGGAGTTGGCGTCCCACAACTCCGAGGTGAAGCGGCAGGTTAGGGAACGAAAAGGTTGGCTCTACTTCAATGAGTTCCTCCCGGATGCAAATGAGCATATTGTGAAAGAGTTCTACACAAACATTCTATTTCTTGAAAAGGACTCAAAGGCATCCAAAGTACGAAATTTAACTGTGTTGTTTGATGGGCAATCTATTAATGAATATTTGGAGATGGACGATGTGGATGTCTCTTTATACCGGGAAAAGCTTGCAGAAAAGGATGCAGATCGGAATTGGTTGGCTATGCACTTGGCTAGGCCCGGGGAGACTCCGGATTGGCTACCTGCTGGGAAGACTATTTCCAGGAAGACCCTTAATTTTGAAGCTAAGGGGTGGGAGACTTTTGTGTGCTGCAGGCTGGATCCAACACACCATGAAACCACACTTCCCCTCAGTCGAGCTGTGCTGGTTGCTTCTATTATGGCTGGGTACCCCATCAATGTGGGGAATGTCATGTCCGAGGTCATCAGCCGGGTCGTCAGACAAGGTGATACATCTTACCCTTTTCCTCATTATCTGACTATGTACTGTGAAGACCAAGGGGTGACCAAGAAGCGCTTTGACACAAAAGTCAAGCCCAAAGCAACCGTTTCTTGGAATGATTTGCTGGATGATGACAACCCCAAGAAGAAGTCCAAGGGTAAGTCCGTTGCCTCCACTGGCTCTTCAGACTGGCCAGTGGTGGTGGTGGAATCATCTCTCCCCCAGCCGGCTATTCCAGAGGAGGCTCCAGGTCCTTCTACCTCCACCGGTCCAGACATTCCCTCAACTAGAGCCTATCCTATGATTGCCCACAAGCTCAATCAAACATTGACAAGCATCAACAACTGATGCAGTCAGCGACTACAAAGCTATCTGCAATCTCTACGTCTGTGGAAACCCCAACTATTCCTCCCCACCACAGGTACCACAGTCCGTTGAGGACGCACTAAAAGAGATTCTGGAAAACTAGAGGAAGATCTTGCAGGCGGTGGGAAAACATAAGACCGCATTGACAAAGCTGGCAAAGGAAACAAAGAAGCTGCAGAAGACTCGTGCTTCAAAGGAGTCGGTGGCTGAATTGAGGAAAAAGGTGGAAAAGCTCAAGGGGGATCAGATACCTCTGGAGATGTTACTAGAAGACCACACAGAGCAACAGCCAGGGCAAAAGCAAGTGTAGGAGGAAGAGCGAGGGAGGCCAACGAAGAAGAAGAAGGTTTTGTCCCATACAGAGGGCATTAGACTTGTGCTGGCAGACCCTCCCACACAGAGTCAGGCTTCCGAGCAGATACAGGCCCAGAGCCAGGAGGCCCAGACCACCGGAGCTCTACCACAGGCACCAGCAGACCCAACCTCATCACAGTCCCAGGCACAGGCAGACCCTATACCATCTCACACACAGCAGCATGGACAACAGCAGGCCGAGGGCCAATAGGGAGTTTTCCTTACTCTTTATCTCTCTCCCATATTTTTGTGCACTCTTTTTGATACATAGCATTGGGGACAATGCTATCTCTTAGTTGGGGGAGTGGCCCTATAGGCATTTCATTTAATGATAATCGGGTTGTATAATGCAGACAATTTTTCTTTCGTTTCCTTATGTTTTATTTTCCATTTTGGCTTGTAAATAAGTTTACTATCCTAGTACTTTTATAACTTCTTACTTTTTGGTATGTATAAGTTAACTCTTCATTGTAAATATTCATCCCCTATGTATATTCGTCTAATTCCCCTCATGTACATATTCATTTTATCCCATGCATGTTACTTTACGCACTTTTTCGATTTTATAGCTTCTTATTTTTCTTTCTTAGCTTCTTGTTTTGAATTTTGCGTGAGCAATAAACCTTTGGTTTTCTTAACTCCACGGTTCTTTCCAAAGGTGGAATTTGTGTGAACCGGGTGGCTCTTCCCAAGGATGGAAAGTGTGACAACCTTCTTAAGGGTTTGAGTCTGTTTTTCTCTTTTTGGTCTTGTTTCTATTCTTTTTCCTTTTTCTAGTGAATGAATAACGGTGCCTCGAGAAAAGATTCACTTGGGCCTAACACAGTTGCCTTTGATCCCATGGTCAAAGACAAACCGTTGTGTTTAGGATGGTGATAGTGACGATCTTGAGACTCTTGTGTTGGCCGATAATCATCGGGTGGTCCTTGGGGACCATTTTGCTACTCAAAACACGACTAAGGTCGTTGTGGGCCCTCGACTCAGTTTCTGTAGCAATCCCCTAGCATTGAGGGGTGAGAAATTCGAAATTGCAAGTCCAAGTCCCGTGTTACTAGTCTAGAACTTGCCCTGAGTGTTGTCTAGGAGAAATTTTAGGTGCAATTTGACTTGAGAAGTGACTATAGGCCTTTCTTGGCTTGAACAACGCATTTAAACACTTCCATGGACTTCCAAAGACAAATTCGCTAGTCAACCCTTTTGAGCTTTAAACCCTTTCTTTCAAAAATCAAGCTACAAGCCTTCAACCATTCTTTTACCCTCTCTTGGCACCCGATCTTTCCTTGGCGCTAGGTAAAAAGCATAAGTTGGGGGGAGAGACGAGGGATGTGATGAAGTGAAAAAGAAGGCACAAAAGAAAGAAAAGAAAAGGGGGCAACGAAAAAGAAAGAAAAGAAAAGAA
>ML297270.1:25252-38976 GCA_005239495.1 Nicotiana undulata
GAAAAAGTGTTACCAAAGGTTTGGAATGCATAAAAGGAAGAAAAGTGGCTAGAATGAACAAAAAGGCGTGACAATCTGTCTCTCCAATCCTGCACAAATATAAAATGACTCAAAGGGTCAAGAAAATGTGAGAACAGTTAAAAATGAAGTGCTTAAGGAAAGATAGAACTCACTCTGACCAAATACTTCCTACCCTTAACCAACAGCTTTCATCATGTTTCCACAAAAGCCCTGTATGATCTCAAGTCGAGTGAAGCCTATATTAGTGGTGATTTACACAAAGGGAAAGCCTATGGTACTTTGAGCCGGACTTGGGACTTTTTCTTTGATGAGAGATGAGCGATTTCCCATATTCTTCGTTCTGAGCGTTATTATTCTTAAAAGTGAGGTGCTTAGGGAAAGTCGCAGAATAAGAGTCTGGGATCAACACTGACCGAGTGGTAGTTAGAGTCTCACTGATGAGTTGGAACAACCCTCGAAGCTCTTGTATCACACTTGAAACAATGGTTTTAAAAGGTTCAAACATTGTCAATGATGCATGTGCATTAAGGGCTATGGTTAGTCCCATTTGATGCTAATTGAGGTCACCATTAGGACAGCAAGATTTTCTTGGAAGCTACCATAGGGGTGGGGCTTATTTTGTTTGCTTGAGGACAAGCAAGAGCTTAAGTTTGGGGGAGTTGATAACTTGGATTTTTGCCTTGTTTTACGTTCTTATAGACCTAAGTTTTGGTTATAATTATATACAAAGTAGCCCTGAAAACTTATAGGTTGTGCTTGATGCAGGATTGAACCAAAAATGATGACATTCATTCAAAAATAGGCTCAAAACAGGAGTGAATTCGGCACAAGCACCAAGGACAACAAAACCTAAACAAGTAAAAAGCCACCGCGGCTGCGGTCCTTGTTTTGCGGTCCGCGGTGACATGATTCAGAGAGGTGGATTTCTTAGGTCAGCTCATCGCGGCCGCGGTCCTCATTTTGCGGTCCGCGGTTCCAAGCTTCAGACAGGTGGAATTCAAGGCATATCTCACCGCGACCGCGGTGCATATTTCGCGGTCCGCGATTGAGCATTTTTAGAAGCCCAGTGGTTAAGCACCCAAATGCCTTTCACGGACCGCGGTCGTGTTTTCGTGGTCCGCGGTGGCCCCGCAGGGGCATTTTTGTCCGAAATTCTGGCGGACTATAAATAGCTTATTTTGTAATTGCTTTAGACATCTGGTATTTTCTAAAGTAGAGAGCATGTGAATCCTTTTGGGTTTTAATCTTTTTAGATTTATTATTGTATTTTTAATATTGAATCTTCAATATCTTTGTTAAGAATCAATTAATGGGTTCTCTTTCTTCTCTATCATTGCTTCTATCTTTGATTATGGCTAGACCTATAAGCTAGGGTTGTGGCTCAACCCTAGTGTGAGTATATAATGGGTTTTTGAAATTAAGGTCGGTAAATTAATGGGTGTTGGCTATTTAGGCTAATTAAGGTTTCTTATTGCCATAATTAGTGGTTGCAAACACTAATTAGCCTTTCCATAACTTGGGTCCTTCTTGAGAAAGAGGACTTGAGTCTAGAAAATTAGCCTAATAGAAAATTAGGGAATTATCAGGAGATTGGTAGTCCCAATCAATTGGGTTAAACCCAGATATTGTTAAACCTTGAAAGAGTAATACCCTACCTAAACCTCAATCTCTTGATTAATTGACACACAATTGGTCTCGAGAGAGGTAATTAGGGCAAAGCCACTCAAACTACCGAGAGGTGTAGAGTGGGTATGTTCGTGCATTGGTTATAGATGTATCCCAAATCAATATCCCGACCTTAGAATTGAAATCCGTTATGTATCCACCTAGGCAAAGGTCACGACCCTAGTGCCTTTATCATCATCAGAAAACAACACCAAAAACAATATAGCCATTACTTAGCATACAATCAATAGAATATAATTAGCATATCTCAAACCAAGCAAATGTTTAGAAGTGCAATTAGAAACACTCGACCCTTCTTGATTACTTGGACATTCACTCCCATTATAGACTTCTTGTGGATTCGATCCCGACCATTCCGGTAAAAGCTACACGATCCTTGCCTTCCTATTTATATAGTAGTGTGGGTGAGGCGTGATCAGAGAGACTTCGCACAACCTAGTCCAGGCAGAAGAATTATGCGAACAGGAAGGTTTGTGATTTGGCATTTATGGTTGGGGAGCGGGTATTGCTTCGGGTATCGCCTATGAAGGGCGTCATAAGATTCAGGAAGAAGTGAAAGCTGAGCTCGAGGTTCATTGGTCATTTCAAGATATTGCGGCGTGTTGGGGAGGTTGCTTAGGAGCTTGACTTACCTCCCAGCCTAGCAGGAGTTCATCCGGTATTCCACGTTTCTATACTCCGGAGGTATCACAGCAGTCCAACTTATGTATTGCATTTCAGCTCAGTCCAGTTGGACAAGGATCTATCTTATATTGAGGACCCAGTAGCCATTTTGGACAGGCATGTCATAAAGCTCAGGTCAAAGAATATTGCTTCAGTAAAGTTCCAGTAGAGGGGTCAACTGGTCGAGGAGGAGACTTGGGAGATCGAGCAGGATATGCGAGCCATTACCCTCATCTTTTCACAGCTTCAGGTGTGTCTTTATACTCGTTCGAGGATGAATGATTATTTTAAGAAGGGGAGAATGTAACGACCCTGCTAGTCATTTTGGGAGTTTGAGCCCCGATTCCCTAATAATTGCTTTCCCCACATTTGTTTCTATTTTTGGGATTTTCCGGAGTGATTGGTTGTGGAATTCAGAGAGTTTTGGGACACTTAGTCCCTAGATGTGAGTTTAAGTCTTAGAATTTGGGCCGTAGTCGGAACTGTGTGAAGACGGATCCAAAATGGAATTTCGTCGACTTTGTTAGCTCTGTTGAGTGAATTTGGGCTTAGGAGTGCGACCGAAATGTATTTTGGAGGTCTTTAGTAGATTTAGGCTTGAATTGGCGAAAGTTAGATTTTCAGGGATTTCGGCCGATAGTGGAAATTTTGATATGAGCTCGGAATGGAATTCCGGAAGTGGCTGTAGGTTCGTAGTGTCATTTGACTTGTGTGTAAAATTTGAGTTCATTCGGACTAGGTTTGATGTGTTTCGGCGTCGTTTGTAGAATTTGGTTTAGTCATTTTCCCTTATTTATGTTTAGTCTAAACTGCATAACTCGATGCCATACCTGTCATTTTATCTTGTGACGCATATTTACTTTGGGACTACGGACGTATTCCGGGAGATCCCCCAGCACTGCGTATTTACTTGGGACTATAAATGTATTATGGGAGATCCCCCCTGTCTTGCACATTTATTTTGGGACTACGGACGTATTCTGAGAGATCCCACTGTCTTGCATATTTATTTTGGCACTGCGGACATATTCCAGGAGATCCCCCATTCTTTCATGTTTATTTTGGGATTACGGGACGTATTCCGGGAGATCCCCCCTGTACGGCATAATCATTTCGGAACTACGGGACGGTATCCCGGGAGATTCCCTTTTGTGTTTACCTTGTTCCGAGCCAGGGGCTCCCATAACTATAAATTTCGTGAATTCCTTTAAATTGTTTTATCCTAAATTTATATACTTACTTTACTATTTAATTAATTATACTTACTCCGGTAGGGACTTGACCTGACCTCATCACTACTCGACTAAGGTTAGGCTTGGCACTTACTAGGTACCATTGTGGTGTACTCTACCCTTTCCTGCACATGTTTTTTGTGTGCAGATCCAGGTACGAGCTATCAGCCTCGGAGTTAGTGCGTGTTGCTGATTTCAGGAGACTTCAAGGTACTTCTGCTCGCGTCCTCAGATCCTCGGGGTCCCCTTCTACTCCCTCGCCTAGAGACTTTATTTATTTATCTTCAGACTTTTGTATAGAGATACATAGATTATAGAAGCTTCTGATTTAGCTACATTCCAGGTCTTGGGAGATTATTTTGTATATGCTTACCGACACTATTTTTGTTTATCCACAATATGATATTTTTTCCTTTATCATTGTGTTTCCTTTATGTTTTTCGTAATATTAGGCTTACCTAGTCGTAAAGAGTAGGTGAAGTCATGACACCTTTCGGAGGGTTAAATTGGGTCGTGATAAATAGCCTGCGAAGTACCAAACCTTGTGAAATTATTCTTCTTGAAGAACGCCACCACACTTCTCGCTTCATTGTTGGGTAGAGCAACGAACTCTACCTATTTTGACACATAATCCATTGCGACCAAGATGTAGGTGTTTCCACAAGAGCTCACAAAAGGATCCATGGATTCAATACCCCACACATCGAAAATATCAATCTCCAAAATGGTGGTGAGGAGCATTTCAGTTTTGTTTGATATTCCACCGGCCCTTTGATATTCATCACATTTTCCCACTAAATCACTTGCATCCTTGTAATGAGCGGGCCAACAAAAACTGCAACTTAGAACTTTGGTCGTCGTTCTTGCTCTTCCATGGTGACCACCATAAGGTGAAGAATGACAAGCTCCAAGAATTTCACGTTGCACTTCTTCCGGTACACATCTTCTAATCACCCCATATGTACAAATCTGGAAAAGGTATGGTTGATCCCAATAATAATCTTGACATTCCCGTTTGAGCTTCTTCCTTTGGTTTGAAGAGAACTCATCCGAGATGATCCCACACACAAGAAAAATTAATAGATCCGCGAACCATGGCACCTCCTTCATTGAAATGACCAAGAGTTGCTCATCGGGGAAGGAGTCATTGATTTCAAGGCCATCATGCGGACTCCTCTCCTCCTCCAAACGAGACAAGTGGTCTGCCACTTGGTTCTCACTTCCTTTTCTATATTGGATGTCAATATCAAACTCTCACAACAAAAACACCCATCTCATCAACCGAGCTTTGGAATCTTTCTTGTTCATAAAATACCGAAGTGCTGCATGATCCGTGTGGAGAATGACCTTTGCACCCATCAAGTACGGGCGAAACTTCTCAATGGAAATGAGCTCTTTCTCCGTAACGATGTTGTTGACTTGGTCACTATTCATGGTCTTACTAGCATAGTAGACCGGGTGAAAAATCTTGATGATGCATTTCCTCAAAACAACCCCAATCGCTACGTCACTTGCATCAGACGTGAGTTCAAAAGAGGTACCCCAATTTGTAGCGGTGATGATGGGAGTATTTGTGAACTTGAACTTCAACAATTCAAAAGCTTTCATGCAATCATATCATTGAGGTTGAACTTAGCATCCTTCTCAAGAAGTTTTCATAACGGGTTCAACACCTTAGAGAAATCTTTGATGAAATGCCGGTAAAACCCTGTGTGGCCTAAGAAACTTCGCACATCCTTCATCGAAGTTGGAGGTTGAAGTTTGTAAATCACCTCAATCTTTGCCTTGTCAACTTCAATTCTATTCTTTGATATTTTTTGGCCAAGCACAATGCCTTCCTCGACCATGAAATGACACTTCTCCCAATTGAGCACCAAATTTGTTTCTTCACATCTTGCCAACACTTTATCTAAATTTTCTAGACAATCATCAAAAGAATCCCCAACCACTGAGAAATCGTCCAAGAAAACTTCAAGGTATTCCTCCACCATGTCCATGAAGATAGCCCTCACACATCTTTGAAAAGTCGCCGGTGCATTGCACAAACCAAATGGCATCTGCCGGAAGGCAAAAGTACCATAGGGACATGTAAATGTTGTTTTCTCTTGGTCCTACGGAGCAATAAGAATTTGGTTGTAGCCTGAATACCCATCAAGGAAACAATATAAAGCACGACCGACCAATCTATCAAGCATTTGATCTAACAAAGGAAGTTGAAAATGATCCTTCCTTGTGACTTTGTTGAGCTTGCGATAGTCCATACAGACACTCCAACCGATCACCGTTCTTGTATAAATCAACCCATTCTTGTCATTGGTTACCACCGTCATGAACCCCTTCTTTGGGACACATTGAATCGAAGAATTCCACGAACTATCGGAAATGGGGTAGACAACCCTGGCATCCAACCACTTGACAATCTCTTGTTTGACAACTTCTTGCATAGCCTCATTCGGTCTCCTTTGATGTTCAATAGATGGTTTGGCGCCATCCTCCAAGTTGATCTTGTGCATGCAAACCAAGGGGATTATCCCCCGAATATCCGCCAATGTCCACCCAATAGCCTTCTTCCTCCTATGTAGTACCAATAATATAGAATCTACCTGCACGTTAGTCAAACAAGAGGAAAGAATAACCGGTAAAGTAGAACAAGAGCCTAGAAATTCATACCAAAGATGTGGAGGCAATGGCCTCAACTCAAAGGTTGGAGGCTCTTCAATGGAAGGCTTTGTAGGAGGAGTTGTCCTACTTTCAATATCCAAAGATATTTTCTGGGGTGTATAATTGTGCGACCCCATTCCTTGCAAAAAGTTCACACATTCCATGAAGCCATCCATCTCGTCATCATCAAATTTGAGCGAGACAGCCTCCAACATATCACCAACATTTATTGTGGAACTTGTATCATCAACAATAACATCGGTCACCAAGTCCATAAAAGAGCACACCTCGTTGATATTTGGTTGCGGCATGGATTTACACACACGGAATACCACTTTTTCATCACCCACCCGCAAGGTGAGTTATCTGGCTTCAACATCACTAAGAGCTTTCCCTGTAGTAAGGAAAGGTCTTCCAAGAATAATCGGCACCTCATAATCAACTCCACAATATAGAATGACAAAATCCGCTGGAAGAATGTATTTATCAACATGAACCAAGACATCTTAAATCACTCCCAAATGTCTCTTCGTGGTACGATCGGCAATTTGCAATCTCATATAGGTGAGTCTTGGTTGCAAAATTCCCAAGGTCTTGAAAATAGAATAGGGCACCAAATTGATACTTGCCCCAAGATCACAAAGAGCTATAGCAAACTTGGCACTTCTAATTGTACAAGGAATCGTGAAAGCACCGGGATCCTCCAACTTAGGAGCCATTGAATGCACAATTGCACTCATTTTATGAGGGACTTTGGTAGTTTCAAAATTCATTGACCGCTTCTTTTTCACGAGATCATTTAAAAGTTTTCTTAACCGGGCATTTGTTCCAAAGCTTCAACGAACGACACAATGATTGAGAAACTCTTCATCATTTGAATGAACTTTTTGAATTGATTCTACTCATGTTGTTTGGAAAGTATTTTAGGGTATGGAGGAGGAGGTTTAGGCAATGGTGCCTTAGCCTTTTGCACTACCGGCCCCAGTATGTCAATCGTGTGATCCCTAGACGGGTTCACCTCCTCTTGAGTCCCTTCAACACTATCATCAATGTTAATCTGAACATCATCATTTGATTGCACCACATTGTTCAGGACCTCTTCTTGTACCACTTTCTCATCTCCACAAGTTTCTTTTGACTTGAGGTGGGTGCATTCCCACCTCTTACACTTCTTGTAGTAATGGCCATGGCATTCCCCATGTTGTTTCCACCCTTTGGGCTTACCACCGTGTCACTGGGTAGTGGCCCCTTAGGACGAGAATTTAGAGCTTGAGAGATTTTCCCCATTTGAACTTCTAAGTTGCATATTGATGTGTTGTATGAGGCAAGTTGGGCATCCGAATCGGCATTCTTTTCCATCATTTGCATGAACATGTTTTCAATACGCCCATCTCATTGTTTGAAGAACATGGACCATTAGAAGGATAAGGAGGTGGGTTGCTCTGTTGTTGATACAACGGGGGCCTTTGAAAACCCGACCCCCGATTGCCTTGATTATTGTCCCATCCGCCTTGATTTACCCCACCTCCCCCTCCCACCCAATTTCCTTGATTATTTCCACGCTAACTTCCTTAATTGTTGTTGTTATGCCAATTCCCTTGATTCTTTCAGCCACTCCAATTTCCTTGGTTGCTAGAATTCCAATTGGCTTGATTTTTTGGAGGTCGCCATTGTTTTTGGTTTGGGACTTGGAAGTTGTTTCTTTGCCCTTGAAAGTTGTTCACATATTTCACCTTCTCTTCCTGTTCATAATTTTTCCCTTGCATAAAATTTTCATGTTTCTTTGCCCTTGCACATAATTTTCCACTTGATGTTTCACTTGTGGACCCTTGGTCCTCCTTTTGTTCACCATCATTTTTACTCCTTCCATGGCATTGACTTGCTAAAGATTTTTCACGTGGTTAAGTGTAGCCTTTTCTAATTTATCATGGTGGTGGTCAATTCGATAATGGCTTTCCCATGGTCATGCAACTCTTTGTGAAGGTGGATTACGTTGAGATCACCTTGTGGAACATTAGCCCGTAATTGCCATGTCGATGATGTTTCCACCATTTCATCTAAAATCTCACACGCCTCCGCTTAAGGCGTAGTCATGAATTTCACACCGGCAAGTTGATTCACTACACATTGTTTGGTTGTGTTGCTCCCATGATAGAAAGTTTGTTGAATCATATTCTCTGTAATATAGTTGTTGGGACATTCCTTAACCATTGTTCTATAGAGTTCCCATATCTCGTGTAGTGGTTTATTTGTCTCTTGCTTGAACGCCAAAATCTCATTCCGAAGTGTAGCCATGAGCCTTAGAAATAAACTTTTCCGCCAACTCATCCCAAGTGTGAATGGAATGGCTTGGAAAATGTTCCAACCAATCTAAAGCTTTCCCCTTAGAGAGAAGGGAAAAAGCCTTAGTCTCAATGCATCCTCGGAGATATTTGTTTGTTTTCTCCCCTAACAAGTGTACAAAAACCCCTTCAAATGTTTGTATGCATTTTGACTTGGAGAACTGGTGAAGAAACCTCATTGCTCTAGCAAAGTGAGCATCAAATTAGTGATTTGAAAGTTTCCCGCCCTAATACGGGGAGGGACTATTGCACTGGCATATCCTTCATTGGGTAAATACCAGTGTGGAGCCGCTCTTGGTGGAGATGGGTGTGGAACGGGGACATTGTCATTAGTCACTCGGCCTCTTCCATTGGCTTGAGGTTCAAAGGAACCTCATCAACTTGCTCATCGTCGACATCCACATCCCCCAAAGCAATATTTCAGAGATCATTGTTTGCCATGGTTATACCTACGGTTTCTCAAACAAGTTAGTAACACAGAAGGAAGAGAAGATATTCCAAAAAACACACCCCAAAGATATAGCTAACACCATTTTTAACTTCCTGACAACGACGCCAAAAATTGATAACGTCCAAAGCAAACCTCAAAAGAGATATTAAACAGTCGAATGCAATAATAGAAACATAACTAAGAGTCGGGTTCGAATCCACAAGGAGCTAAGATGGGAGTTAGGGTTATATATTTCAAATTGAGCAATTGGATTATCTTGATTGCACTTACACAATAAGGATTTGTTTTCTATTTCTAATGATACAATAATGATTGCAGAAAAAGGAAAGATGACTAAAGATAATTGTTTCTAAGGTTTTTTCCAAATGGATAAAAAGCATAGGGATGTGACCAAGACCTAGGTGTTTGCATAATGGGATAAATACTTTAATGCTTATTTTATTGATTGGGGTGCATTATAGCTATCAACTTTAAATTACCCGCTCAATACCTCTCGATCGGGGAGTGGTTTTTCCCACTTTGGATTTCTTAAGACCAAATGGGTATCACCCAAAATATTTGATAAAAGCTCAAATCAGGTTATTACTATCTCTAGGTTGAACCCTTTAATTGGGTTAATCAATCTCTCAATTGACTCAATTCCTTATTAGCTAAGTTATCCTAGACTACGTCTCTCTTTCTCAAGTAGAGACTAAGTCAAATAGGCATGAATCAATGTTTGCAACCATTAATTCTAAAATTAGAGCATGAACTAAGCTAAATAATCAACACACAATCATAAACAAGCCCTAAATTAGATACCCATAAGGTTTACACACTAGGGTTGGGTCACAACCCTAGTAAAGTTCTAGCTACTCATAATGGGGATTAAAGAAAATAGGAAAAAAAACTAATTAAACTCATAATGGAAGCTTAAAATAATTAAATCTATTTTAAATACACCAAAACAATATAAAACTTCCTAATGTAGTAAAGAAAAACAACTACAGGAACTTCAGAAGTTCAAACTTGACATAATTTTGTGAAACTCATCTATTTATACAAGGCTGAAAATCTCGAACAAAAATGCCCCTTGGAAGGTGTTTAACCAAAGAATTAGATCCCTCGACTAAAGCTATTTTTAGGATGAACACGAGTTTCTAATAATCAAGAAATAATGATAATTACGAATGAGTAAGTAAATAAGTAATAAGATGCACAGAAAAGTTAAGTGTATTATGTTCGTAGTTCGGATGTCCCTTACAAGTTAACTTCTATTCCCTTATATAGGGAATTCTTCAGTATAACATCTACCTCTTGCAATAATAATACGTTAATGACTAATTATTACATTAATGTAACGTTACAAAGAATAACCGTAATTGTTGCGTGAAGGTTGTGTAACGTGTGGATCATTAATTGAAGATCTTTGAATCTGTCCGCGTTCATTCTGGCTGTGTCTCTTCCTTGTCTCAATCAAGTTGAGTTTCCCGTAGCTGATTACCTCGTAGGTATATAGTGTCGTGCCTCTTTGCCTCACACCTCCTTATAGAATCATGTCCAACTGTCATGTTTTCCTTAGTCCACATAACTGGCTGAATCATCAAGAACTATCATACGTGTGAAGCTCTTTTTTACCAATACAGATAGTCCCCCCACTTACGATTTATTTATCGATTAATATTTAGTAAGTGGATACGCATTTATGGCGGGAATATTTTGCCGCCTCTTTACTTCGAAACATTGTATCCTTCTCTGAACATAGGCGTAGCTTGTCACTTCCATTTAATGCTTAATCCATGTGTCACATCCGGGTTGGTTTTGCAATTACTTGGCACCTTTTAGGGCTTTTTGCGGCTGCATCAGTCACGATGTGACACCTTCAATTATGACTTTCACATCATTGTTTTTTCCCATTTTTGACGATTGTCTTCGAGTATAAATACCCTTTCTCCTTTCTTTACTTTCACGAAAAATTTTCATTCTTTGTTTGTGAAGAACTTTTTCCTCGTCTTTGTAAATATGTCTTCTTCGAACCAACCTAAGGGAGTGATAAACATTGATGATTTGGCCCCGTCTTCTACTCCGACGCGGAGCCAGAGAGGTGGTAGATTGAGGAGTTTAAGTTCTACTCCTTAAAGAGGTTCTTCCTCTTCCCAGATTACTTCCCCTCCTTTTGCTAGGTCTTTAATTTCTCCAAGAGTTAGGGCTTCCGGATCTTCGTCTAGAGGTAGAGAACATCACGAACCTTTGCGCGAACCTTGAGTGGATGAAATCATTCCTGCTGAGTTAACCTTTGCTAGGGATAATCAGGTCCTTACAAATCAATCTTCATCCCTTGATAGTGTTGATAGGTACCCTACCCTGCTCACCAAAGGTTTAATTCCTCTTGTTCGCAGGGACTATTTTTGGGAGTCTGATTTTCCTGTCATCATTCCGTATGGCAACCAAACAATAATGTCTTACAAGACGAGATATTATTTTGTTTATACCTACCCTTTTACCTTAGGGTTTAGACCTTCCATTGATCCAGTTATCATTGAATTCTGTCATTTTTTCGATATTTGCTTGGGACAAGTCGGTCCTATTGTATGGTGAGTTGTTGCATGTCTCTGATGTTTAGCTACTTTAGCTTCTTCCCTTTCACCTTTAATCATCTTATTCACCTTTATTCCCCGACATTGTTTCGTCAAGGTATTTTTACTCTGGCTGCCCGGAGTAAAAGAGTGTTGGTGACCCCTGATGATGATAAGGATAGGGGTTGGTACCTTCGGTACGTTGTTGTGCTTTCTACTGGTTTAGTAGGTGAAGAAAATCTTCCCTTCCCCGAGAGGTGGAATCGTGCAGGTGAGTACATTTTAGCTCACATTCCTTGTTTTTTGCTTTAAATGTTTTATTAACACTGTAGTTGTTTTTTTATAGCAATCATGGGACTGTCGAGAATGTCTCCGGTATCCGTGGTTGGGTAGAAAAACTTTTGTTGATTGCTCCGTTGAAAGAAAGGTCTTGAAAGTACTTCTCCGGGAAGTACGGTTGGAAGGTGAAAACTCACTGCAAGTGAAGCTTTTGTTTTTGCTTCCGTCCTTGCTCGAGTCTCTTTGTTGTTTTACCCTTTTTCTTTTGACAGGGTTTCCCGCTTATGGGGTGTCTGCTGCATCCGTTCACAAATTGTCCCTAGCTCATGCGCAGGAAATTATTTCAGGTTCTTCTTCTTCGAAGAGAAAGGTTGGCGGGTCTAGGACCTCAGAAGAAGAAGAGGGGGAGTAGGGTACTTTGGTCCATAGGTCGGAAGAAGGAAGGTGATCTTGGACGAAGAGTCTACACCTGTGGTTGTGCCTTCCGTGCCTGAAATTGGACTTTCTGCCTCCGAGGATGCTACCCCCTCTCCCGTGCGTGATTCTGTTGATCATTTGTTCCGTGAAGGCTTTGGTCCCGTAGGTGATGAAGTTCCCTTGGCCGTTATTCCTCCTTCTTTAAGTGAACTCCCCTTTACCGCTCAAGTTATTTATTTTGCTTCCATTACTATTCCTTCTCCTAACGTTGCTCTTGCTCCCGTGGCTTTTTCAGCTCCTTCTATGTCCGTGGCTCCTACATCTCTGCCTGCTTCCGTGCCTTATGTTAAAGAAGTAGGGTCTTCTGGCAGGGAGATGAGGCAGGTGCTGATAGAGGTTCTAGCTGATGAGAGTCTCTTTAAAGACACTGCCAAGCATGATGTGTGGCTGAAACCCTTGATAGGCCCGACACAGAGAGACAAGCTAGATAGCCATAGTTTCCTTACATGGGCTAATGAGGTCGTGCATACTTCTTTAAAGGTAGAGTGCATTTTCTTGCATTTCATTCTTGTAAATGTATTTTCCGTATCTAATTGGTTATCTTTATGTAGATCAATATTATAGGCACGGAGCTATTGAAGAGGATTTCTAACACGGAGCAAGAGATGAAAGAGTGGCATGCTGAAGCAAATAACTGGAAGGGGCAATATGAAAGCTTAAGGTTCGAAATGGAGGCCTTAGAAGAAGAAAAATGTACCTTGGAGCAGCCGATGAGAGTCATGGTGGCGGAGTTGGCAGTGGAGAAGGCTTCTTCCAATCAAGCGGGTAAAGATAAAAGCATCCTTGAGTCCTCATTTGCTGAGCAGTTGTCTCGTGCCTCAGAAGAAGTTAGGAGCTTGAAGGCCTTTAAGGGCCACCAAAGATGATGTTGAGGTTGAGAAGGATGGGTTGAGAGCTGAAGTTATGCTATGGGAGAAGGATTACAAAGCTCTTGAAGACGTGGCAGCTGTCGATGTTAGTTGGGCGTACATGAATTCACGCCTCGACACACTGACTGAAATGAGTCGAGAGGATTTCGACCTTAATGCTGAAATAGCTAAAATCAAGGAAGCCGTGGAGAAGGCTCAACAAGGTCAGAATCTCTCTTCACCTGAAGGTGAGGCTCCTGTTGTTCAAGTTTCAACGTCCCAAGCTGCTCCTGCTCCCTCTGCCAGTGAAGAAGTCAACCCCCCTCCTGATGAAGTTTGAGAAGTTGGTTCCTCCCTTTTTTTTCTTTGTCCTAATTGGTTGTTACCCCCAGTCCCATCGGGGGTAAATTTGGAACTCTTATAGTCCCCAACTGAGAACTTAGGGACACCATAATGTATAAACACTATATACGGTTAAGTATAAGTTAATACTTAGTTTTTACTTAGTC
>MDKH01013947.1:0-23918 GCA_005239495.1 Nicotiana undulata
TCTGGAGACTTAGAGTAGTCAAGTAGAAGAACATCTTTTGCTGCCAGCGCTTGAAATCAAGCCAGGAAAATTTCTCGGGTTTCTCAGCCGGTGCCAATGTTGCCGGTGTTGTTCGGCTCGTTGAGGCATTGGCAGTTTCCATCGGAACAACTTATTTTCCGTTATCATTCGTCATTTCTGTAAAAGAATGACACAAACGTTAAAATCACGTAGATTTTAATCTCCAAAAAACCACAGAGGTTTTACTCCAGAAACAGTGAATATAACACAAATACAGAAAAATATTAAATTCCTTAAGATTGTTACAACTCTGTATTTGTAAAATAATTCTGGAGAAAATAAAATAACATAAACAGAAATGTAAATGAAATAACAAAATCAATTCGAGCCCACTGAATACACAGTGTTTTCTTAAGGAATTTAATCCCCTCCTAGTATCCAAGGTTATGGATTATTTCCTCCCAGGATAGAACGAATTACACACTGGTGTAGTGGTACTTCAAACCCCAGTGTTTCAGCGAACTCAAAGTTCGGTAGCAAATCACACTTACTTGCTTTCCTTTGAAGTTAAAAGTATGCAGAAAGAAGGAGGAGAACTCAGAAATTAGTATGTAAAATCTGAGAGAATGGACTTGTATTTATAGTCAAAGTTGGGCTGAAATTTGAAGAGGTGCAACTCTTCAGAATGACTATTTTTGCAAAAACGCCCATAGAGTAAATGCCATGACATAATTGGCTATTTACTCAATAATAAAGAGGGAAAATTGAAGGGTAGTTAATTTTCTGTTACAAAACAGAAAACTAAATTATGGATAATTGAAATGAATTTAATATTAATATTTTGTTATTAAAATAAATATTTAATAACATTTCTGTTAATGAGGCCGAGGCCGAGCCGAGCCGAGCGAGCGACGATGACGATGGCGCGAGGCTTGCCTTCTTCTCAACTCTTTATTAGCTAAAAGAAAAGCAATTGCTTATATACCCATCAAAAATCTTTTCCTCTTCCTATGTGGGACAATTAAAGAGAGAAACTCAAATATTACTCAAATATTTCATTTTTCCCCTCCATTTCCCATTCACCATATTTTAAGTTTTAATAAATCATTAATACTTAAAAACCCCAACATAATATTGGTGTGGACTTTTGCACTTGTGCATAATTTTATTTTTAACTAGAGAATTTATCCGTATAAAATAGTTAAATAAATAATATATTTCTAATATATATATGTATTAAATATATAATAGGCGTCAAATCGTATTTCAAGTTTTACTCCATATTACTCCTATAATAGAAATTTATATTTTCAATAATTTCTCAATCTTTGCGGTTTTATTGTTTTTTAGAGATAGTTAGATCCTTTTTCTTTCTTAAATCTATATAAGTGAAACTATACCTTTAATCTTTTACCTTTTCCTCTTTTTTTTCTTTTTTGGCTTTTTGTACTTTTTTCTGTCTTATATTCCTTCCCATTCATTTTACAAAAAAAATTCCAAATGCCAAAAAAATTGAACTCAAATATAATTCTCAGAAAGTAATTCAAAAAATTAAGCTATTGAAGTATTGTTTCTCAAGAATATTAAGAACACTCTTGGATTGTTGTCTGGCTAATTAAAATGTTAAAGAATACAAAGGAAAGAAGTTTATTATTCAATTTATACAGTAAAAGGGGTGATAACATTGTGAGTTACTGAAGAATACGACATTGGTGAAATAACGTACAAGAGTTTGGCTAAAGAATTTTCAAAGAGAACCGACAATTTCTTAGTGCATTCTTCAACTTGTTTTCTTGAGACATACTGAACAAAAGAAATGCATCTCTTCTGAAAATTGATAATTGCATGAACCATTGTAGTTTTAATAAGCCTTCTCTTGTGGTTGTATTCGACAAAAAGCATCAGAAAGCAACACTGAAAAATCATATACATAATCTTTCAATTAGACGTACGAACCATCATATAACAGTTGAGTACTAATTCAACTCTCCTTCAAATATAGAATTTCCAAAAGTAACAAATTGAAAACGTCTTTCAATATAAAGGAAGGTGTAAGAGAAATGCAAACACAACAACATTATCAGTTAAGCCTCCAGTAAGTAGTAATACAAAAAATACCACAAGAGTATTTTTCGTTCCTCTTAGAAGCTCTCTCATAATCAAGGCTGGAGGTTGCATGTTGCGATGCCATCAGAAATAGTTGAGAAGTAAAATAGATAGATCATATAACTGAATAGAAACATTACTTCATATTCATGTAATTGCTCTATATCCTTTGGTGTTATCCTGTAAAGGAAATCGAATGGGACAATACCGAATTAATTAGCACATTTACTTTACATTATGTAGAATTCAATGTAAATGGATAAGAAAAACTTAGTGACCGGTGATACAAGAAAATACCAAGCATCTATTCCAAATATGTTTTCAATACCAAATTAGCATGTATAATTCTTGCGACCCCTCAATAACATTGTAAAGCTAGGCTAGAACTTCTTTGCAGTATATGTGTGTCATTCAATATCGAGGTTTCATGGCATGACATTTCGCATCTCATCAGTGACACAAAAGTTTTATACAAAGTTATTTTCTTCTTTTCCTTCTTTAAATAATTAACAAATACAATTAAAGACCACAAAAATATAACTCATAAACACTGTACAAAGATTTGAATATATCCCAAGCAGAAATCAGAAAACTTCTATTTCAACTTTTAAAGTACATACGAACTGGTCGCCAGTCACTTAAAAATACAATCACATCAAAACAGGGCCTTAGAAGAATGAGAAAAACTTAGAACATGAAATACTATATAACAACAACATATATCAAACCTACTGATGCAATGGATATGTCGTCCAAAACATTGTATGCAAGACTGCGGTTCTCTTCCAGAGAAGCTAAAAACCTCAAATTGTCTAATTTTTGCCTGCACCACATTGTGGTTTCTCCTCTGTTTTATTAGAAGATTGAACTCAAACTCCAAAATCATTTTTCTTGCAGATTTCAGATTTAAAACTTGGTGGTTGATATATGTTGTTTGTACTAAGTTTTATAAAAAGCAAAATGGGTTAAAGATTGACCTATTTATTGCCACCATTATATATTTTGTTGTAACGTTCCCATAACATAAGCAGACGTCCTTTCAAATTGCACCGTTATGGTTATGAATTGTTGCAACCGTTGGATTATTGTTGAAAGAGCACAACTGTTAAACTGTAAAATCATAATAGAGAACATATATGGAAAAAATAAGAGAAAAGACCAAAAAAACACGAAAAAAGATAAATAGCAATATTCCTCTATTGAAGGTGCCACATCAACTCTACTATTCCCTCAATTATATATATATATATATATATATATATAAAGATTCTACCCATATTCAAGAATCAAGAAGCTTCCTTAGGTAATTTCCTCTTCTTTTATTTTTATAATGATAATGATAATGATGGTGTTCGAACCATCTTGTACCTCGACTATTCTGTTGTATACCTTGCTCTCTTACGAAAAAATTTCTAACTTTCAACGTTTAACATCACAAAGAAATGGTTTAGAAAAAGACTCACACTGATACTCAAAGACATGAATCTGTCACTTTCACCAAGAAGGTGCTAATTCATTTAGAAACAAGAAATCTAGAACAATTGAAACAAACAATGAAATCCAGGTTGACTCCAACCGGTGAAACAACTAGTATTTCAAATAAAGCTACTCACAAAAAGGAAGGAGATGGATCCAAAGGCGACAACCCTGAAACGACCCAAGTAAGAGTCAGAAACAATGGCCCCTACAATAGCCAAACCACTTGAAAGTGAAGTCCACATTCCAAGAACGATAGCTCCAGTGGCAGCACTCATTTGATAAAATGTCATCAAGTATATTATCATGTTTGATTGTAAACCATAACTTGCCACACTCTCAAATGATTCATTCACTGGACAAAAAAAAATCATTAATTAATTGAGCATTATAAACTATTTAAAAGAAAGACAAGTACCAATGATGAAAGGCATGGTTCTGAGACCACCCTTTCTAGGTTCTGTGTCTCTCCCCATTTTTCACTACTATTCTATGTTTCCCTCTTCAGTTCACTCTTGGCTTTAATATATCCACAGAAGAAAGATTAGAAACTTAAACCCCACGTTGTCCACTATTCCCTGCAGCCTTAAATTCCACACTTCCAAAAATACATGCAAGTATTCAGTAGATTAATACTCATGTAAACTACTACTAGTTCATACATTGACTTTTCTACTGAAAATTAGGTTTCTTTTCAAATTAAATGTCCTTCCTAAAAGATAACGAAATATCAGTGGTCCTATATATTAATGCTTAGAGCCTTGTACTTTTGTTAAATCACTATCTGTTCAAACTATTAGGAAGATATTCTTTTTTGTACTGGAAAGTTGCAGTTCATACATATATAATGATTTAGAGTGACTAAATGGTCATGAATAGAAGGTGGAGAAACAGTTTGTGTTCGTTAGTACATGTCACGACCCAAAATCCCACCGCCAAGGCCATGATGACGTCTAACGTTGAACCCGCTAGACAAGCAAACGTTTACGGTATTTGTAATATATTACTTTATTACCTAGCCATTAACAGTGATAATCAAGAGCATTTAAATACAAAGTGCGGAACAAACGAAATACTAATATTTGATTGAACAATACTACACAAACGCCCATATTAATCTGCCCAAAATCTAGAGTCACAACCTTCACGAACTATCTAAGATTCACTACATACATGAGTCTGAATAAAAATGGAACAACTGTCTCGGAATTACATGTAAAGACAGGAAAGGAGAGATAGAAGAGGTGACGCCAAGGCCCACGAACGTCTGCGGCACTACCTCAGTGTCGCCTGCGTGGACAGAAGGATACTCCCTCTATCAGTGCCCACTGGGTCCGGTTCCGAAATTTGCACAACATAGAGAAGTGCAGGTGTAGTATCAGTACAACCGGCCTTATGTACTGAGTAAGTGCCGAGCCTAACCTCGGCGAAGTAGTGACGAGGCTAGACTCAACAACAACAAATTATGTGTACAGTTCTACAATATATAACAGAGAAGTAACAGGAAATAACAGTTAAGTACGACAGGACAGGGGACAATTAATGGGGAAAACAAGAAAGAACAGTAATGAATATCAGAGCAACGCAACAATATAAGAGAATAAAAGTCAACAGGAAATAACAAAATAAATATGTACACGGTATCACCCTTCGTGCTTTACTCTCATCCACACCAAAATAAGTACACGGCATCACCCTTCGTGCTTTTACTCTCGTCCTCACAATGCAATAAATAAATAAAAGGGGCACGGCATGTTCCTTCGTGCGTTTAAATGTAAAATCATGGCACGACATTTCTCTTCGTGCTTTTACTCTCGTCCTCACAATGCAATAAATAAATAAAAGGGGCACGGCATGTTCCTTCGTGCGTTTAAATGTAAAATCATGGCACGACATTACTCTTCGTGCTTTTACTCTCGTCCTCACAATGCAATAAGTAAATAAAAGGGCACGATATGTTCCTTCGTGCTTTTAAATGTAAAATCATGGCACGACATCACCATTCATGCTTTTACTCTCTTCCTCATGATACAATGAATGAAATGAATACACGGCATCACCCTTCGTGCTTTAAACTCTTCCTCACCCAATCAACATCAAACAACAACTTGGCAAGGAAATCAACAGTAGGAGGTACATTTCATAACCACCCAGCAAGGGGATAACAACAAAAAATAATAATCGCCCGACAAGGGTCTCAGCTATAACCAATCTTATACGAGTATATAACCTAATAAAATCACTCTTAAACTGAAACAACTTATCACAAATCCTTAATCAAGTATTCTGAGCAATTGAACAACTTCCAAAATGAATATACTTCATAACACAATGAATATCGAAACAATAACATGTAATACACCAAAACCGACTCACGGGCATGCTTGACACACAATGTATAGGTACTCATCACCTCACCTATACATTGAAAATGATTGAAACAAGTAGCACATACGACTCAACACTTATTCCCTCAAGCTAAAGTTAGGCCAAACACTTACCTCGATGCCACGAACACAAATCAAGCCTCTACTACTGCTTTACCTCTTGATTCCACCACCAACTCGCTCGTATCTAGCAACAAGTTACTTAATTATATCAATAAATGCTAAACGAATAAGTTCTAATGCATAGAAATGAGTTTTCTAAGGTTTTCCCAAAAGTCAAAAATTGACCCCGGGCCCGTTTGGTCCAAACCCGAAATTCGAACCAAAATCCGATTACCCATTCACCCCCGAGCCTAGGTATATAATTAGTTTTGGAATCCGACCCCAAATTGAGGTCTAAATTCCCAAATTTCGATATTCTTAGGTTTTACCCAAAATTCTCAATTCCCCCATGAAAACCTTAGATTCTAGGATGAAATCTTGTAAAAAGAAGTTAAGGAGTAAAGAATGAGTTAGAAATCACTTACCAATGTTTTGGAGAAGAAAAGGTGTTTAGAAAATCGTCTCTTATGTTTTGGGGTTTTGAAAAATAGAAAATAATTGAAAATCCCGTTTATATATACCCCTCCCAGGCCTTCACCGCGGATCGCGCTATGACGACCGCGGCCGCGAAGGTTCCACCGCGGACCGGGCTAGGGCGACCGCGGCCGCGAAGGCCTCGACTACTGGAACCTCTCTGAACTCCCCCACCGCGGTCCGTGCTAGGGCGGCCGCGAAGGTCCACCGCGGACGACGAAAGGTCGACCGCGGACCGCGCTACAAGTTCAGAGACTTGACCCCTCTGATCTGAAATTGCTGAGTTCTAAGTCTAAAAACACTCCGGAACCTACCCGAAACTCCCCCGAGCTCTCGGGGCTAAACACCAATTATACACGCAACTTCGAAAATATCCTACGGACCCACTCGTGCAGTTACTCTAACAAAATAACATTAAACACAACGAATTAGGCCTCGAAATCATTGTAGTATTTCACAACATCCTAAACTCTCATATTTTCCACTTTTTGTCCGAATCATGTCAAACTTAGTCCGTTTCTTACCAAATTACACAGATAACTCATAATAAATATATTGAACCTGTTCCGGGCTCCGAAATCATAATACGGGCCCGATCACACAAGTTTCACATCAAATTTCATTTTCAAAAGCCTTCGTATTTTTCAGAAAATAATTTTCTTTAAAAATTCATTTCTCGGACTTGGGACTTCGGAATTCGATTCCGGGCATACGCCCAAGTCCCATATTTTCCTACGAACCCTCCGAGACCGTCGAATCATGGATCCGGGTTTGTTTACCAAAAATATTTACCAAAGTCAACTGTATTCAAATAATCATCATAAATTCAACATTTTATCAATTTTCACCTAAAGGCTCCCCAGCTACGCGCCCGGGCTGCGCACACATATCGAGGTGAGATAAATAGAGGCTTTCAGGGCTGCCAGATTAAGTTAAAAATTACATGGGATGACCTTTTGGGTCATCACAATCTCCACCTCTAAAACAAACGTTCGTCCTCGAACGGACATAGAAAGGTACCTGAATCGGGGAAAAGATGGGGATATCGGCTCCGCATATCGGACTCGGACTCCTAGGTCGCTGCCTCAACAAGCTGACCTCTCCACTGAACACGGACCGAAGGATAACTCTTCGATCTCAGCTGACGAACATGCTGAGCCAATATGGCTACTGGCTCCTCCTCGTAAGACAAATCCTTGTCCAACTGGACACCACTGAAGTCAAGAACATGAGAGGGATCCACAATATACCTCTGAAGCATAGATACGTGAAACACAGGGTGAACGACTGATAAACTCGGTGGCAAAGTAAGTCTGTAGGCCACCTCCCTACCCTATCCAGAATCTCAAATTGACCAATGTACCTAGGGCTCAACTTGCCCTTCTTTTCGAACATCATCACGCCCTTCATGGGCGACACCCAAAGAAATACCCGGTCTCCTATCATAAATGCCAAATCTCGAACTCTGCGATCCGCATAACTCTTCTGCCTAGACTGAGCTGTACGAAGTTTATCCTGAATGACCTTCACCTTGTCCAAGGCATCCTGGACTAACTCAGAACCCAACAATCTAGCCTCTCACGGCTCAAACCATCCGACTGGAGGCCGACACAGCCTACCATACAATGCCTCATACGGAGCCATCTGAATGCTCGACTGATAACTGTTGTTGTAGGCAAACTCAGCTAAAGGCAAAAACTGATCCCATGATCCTCCAAAGTCAATGACACAGGCCCGCAACATATCCTCCAAGATCTGAATGGTACGCTCGGACTGCACGTCCGTCTGAGGATGGAACGTTGTGCTCAAATCAACCTGTGTGCCCAACTTCCGCTGAAATACTCTCCAGAAATGAGAGGTAAACAGAGTACCTCGGTCTGAAATAATGGATACGGGCACACCATGCAATCAAACAATCTCTCTCATATAGATCTTTGCCAACTTCTCTGTTGAATACGAAACTGATACATGAATGAAGTGTGCTGACTTGGTCAGCCTATCCATAATAACCCACACCGCATCAAACATCCTCTGAGTCTGTGGCAGCCCAACTACGAAATCCATGGTGATACGCTCCCACTTCCACTCGGGAAGCTCAATCTGCTGCATCAAATCACCGGGTCTCTGGTGCTCGTACTTAACCTGCTGACAGTTCAAGCACCGAGCTATATATGCTATAGTATCCTTTTTCATCCTCCGCCACCAATAATGCTGCCGCAAGTCCTAGTACATCTTCGCGGCACCCGGATGAATGGAATACCGGGAACTATCGGCCTCCTGTAGTATCAACTCACGAATACCATCAACATCAAGTACACAAATACGACCCTGCATCCTCAAAACTCCCTCATCATCAACTATGACCTGCTTGGAACCTCCGTGCCGAACCGTATCTCTAAGGACACATAAATGACGATCATCATACTGCCTTGCCCGAATACGATCATACAATAAGGACGGGCCACAGTATGGTCCAAAACACTGCGAGTCTCAGAAACCTCCAATCTCATAAACCGGTTGGCCAAAGCTTGAACATCCAAAGCAAACGGTCGCTCTCCGAGCGATAGATAGGCAAGACTACCCATGTTGGCTGACTTCCGGCTCAAAGCATTGGCCACTACATTGGCCTTCCCTGGATGATATAAGATGGTAATGTCATAATCCTTCAACAACTCTAACCATCTCCTCTACCTCATGTTCAACTCTTTCTGCTTGAACAGATATTGCAAACTCTTATGATCCGTGAACACTTCACTTGGCACCGCATACAGATATAGCCTCCAAATCTTCAATGCATGAACGATAGCAACTAACTCCAAATCATGAACTGGATAGTTCTTCTCGTGTACCTTCAACTGTCGTGAGGCATAAGATATAATCTTGCCATCCTGCATCAACACTGCACCCAGTCCAACCCGTGAAGCATCACAATACACTGTATAAGGCCCTGAACCTGTCGGCAAAACTAACACTGGTGCCGTGGTCAAAGCTGTCTTAAGCTTCTGAAAGCTCGCCTCACACTCATCGGACCACCTGAACTGGGCACTCTTCTGAGTCAACCTGGTCATCGGGGCTGCGATGGATGAAAATCCCTCCACAAATCGGCGATAATAACCTGCTAAGCCCAAGAAGCTCTGAATCTCTATAGCTGAGGTGGGTCTAGGCCAATCTCTAACTGCTAAAATCTTCTTGGGATCCACCTGAATGCCCTCTACCGACACAGCATGGCCCAGAAATGCCACCGAACTCAACCAGAACTCACACTTAGAAAATTTGGCATACAACTAACTGACTATCCCTCAGAGTCTGGAGGACGACTCGAAGGTGCTGCTCATGCTCCCTTCGGCTACAGGAGTAAATCAAAATATCATTAACGAAGACTATAACAAACGAGCCCAAATAGGGCCTGAACACCCGATTCATCAACTCCATAAAAGCAGCGGGGGCATTTGTCAACCCAAATGACATCGCCAAGAACTCATAATGCCCATACCGAGTGCGAAAGGCTGTCTTAGGGACATCAAACGCCCTAATCCTTAGCTGATGGTACCCAAATCTCAAGTCTATCTTGGAAAATACTATATCCCCCTGAAGCTGGTCGAATAAATCATCAATCCTCGGCAAAGGATACTTATTCTTAATAGTAACCTTATTCAACTGTCGGTAGTCAATACACATCCTCATTGAGCCATCTTTCTTCTTAACAAACAACATTGGGCACCCCAAGGGGAAACACTAGGCCTAAAGAAGCCTTTATCCAACAAATCCTGCAATTGATCCTTCATTTCCTTCAACTCTGGCGGGGCCATACGATACGGCGGGGTAGAAATGGGTTGAGTGCCCGGAGCCAACTCAATGCAAAAATCAATATCCCTATCGGGTGGCATACCCGGCAGGTCAACAGGGAAGACCTCTAGAAACTCACGAACCACAGGCGCAGACTCCATAGAAGGAACCTCGGCACTAGAATCACGAACATAGGCCAAATAGGCCAAAAATCCCTTCTAGACCATGCGCCGAGCCTTTATATATGAAATAACTCTACCAGAAGAATGAATAGGAGTCCGTCTCCACTCCAAACGAGGTACTCCTGGTAAAGCCAAGGTCATAGTCTTGGCGTGATAGTCCAGAATAGCATGGTAGGGAGATAACCAATCCATCCCCAATCTAACATCAAAGTCAATCGAACCAAGAAGCAAAAGATCTACCGAGTCTCCAAACCCCCAATAACCACTAAGCATGAACGGTAGACTCGGTCTACCACAATAGAATCACCCGCCGGGGTAGACACATATACAAAAGTAATAGGACATCACAGGGCATACTCAAATGAGGGGAAAAATATGAAGACACATAGGAAAATATAGACCCCGGATCAAACAAAATTGAAGCATCTCTACTACAAACTGAGACCGTACCTGTGATGACTGCATCGGAGGCCTCAGCCTCAGGCCTGGCGGGAATAACATAGCATCGGGGTGGAGCCCCTCCAACCTAAACATCTCTGGGTCTCCCTACTGCGGGCTGACCTCTACCTCTCGGGGCCTGTCCTCTACCTCTATGAGTCTGACCTCCACCTCTGGTACCTCGACCTCCACCCCTAACTGGCTGAGGGGGTGGGGGTGCACCTGATGCTGGAACCATGGCACGAGAACCCTGATACTGAGAACTGCCAGAGGCTCGGGGCCAATACCTAGCAATGTGCCCTGAGACACCACAAGAATAACAAGACCTCTGCTGATGAGGCTGCTGACTCTGGAACTGACCCTATCGACCCGAATAGCCACCCTGGATGTTCTGAAGTGACGGCTCACTAATAGGAGCTGGTGGTGCACTAATAAGAGCTGGTGGCGCACTGCGGGATACCTGAAGTGTCGACTGGTATGGCCTAGAAGGATGACTTCTGCCGAAAGAATCTCTGCCTAGAGATGGAGCACCACTTAACCGGTCGAAATGACGAGGTCTCTTGTCAGACCCCTGACCACCGCCCTGTGACAAAACCATCTCAATCCTCCAGGCCACATTGGCCGCCTCCTGGAATGAAATATCCGTACCTGACTCTCTGGCCATCTGGAGTCTAATAGGCTGAGCCAAACCCTCAATAAACCTCCTCACTCTCTCTCGATCCGTGGGGAGTATCATGATAGCATGTCGGGCCAGAGTAATGAACCTGGTCTCGTACTTTGTAACAGTCATAGATCCCTGTTGTAGGCACTCAAACTGCCTCTGGTAGTCCTCTCTCTGAGTAACGGGAAGAAACTTCCCCAAGAATAACTCGGAGAACTGAGCCCAAGTCAAAGGTGCAGACCCAGCTGGTCTGGTCAAGCAATAATCTCTCCACCACGTCTTGGCGGTACCAGAAAGACGAAATGTAGCAAAATCAACTCCATTGGACTCTACTATACCCATGTTCCGAAAAACCTCATAACACCTGTCCAAGTAATCATGGGGATCTCTGATGGTGCACCAGTAAAAGTAGTAGGAAATAGCTTGGTGAACCGATCTAATCTTCATAGGGCATCTGCTGACATAGCTACTCCCTCTACTGTCGGTGCCACAATGCCCAGCTAAGCTACTCCGACTGCCTAAGGTGCTGGAGTCTGGAACTGAGTGGCTAACTGCTCTGGCGTGCGAGTAGCAGGAGTCTGGGTCCCTCCCCCAGCCTGGGAGACGGCTGGTGCTTTAGGAAGAAGACCGGCCTGAGCCACACTCTCCATAAGTCCCACTAAGAGGCCTAGAGCGTCCTGAAGCAGGGGTGGCAATGAACTCTTCTGGGACCTGAACTGATTCGACTGGAACCGTCTGAGAAGGAACCTCACCGGCAAAGTCTACCTGTGGGTCCTATGCTGAGGCTGCTGCTCTGGGCTGAGCCCTGCCCCTGTCTCGGCCTCTAGCACGGCATCGGCCTCGTCCTCGGTCCCTCGTAGGAGCTGCAACAGGAGGATCAGGCTGCTGATCGGTAGATGAGGAAGCACGCGTTCTCGCCATCTGCGAGAGAATAGAGTAGAAATTTGATTAGCATTTAGAATTCAAATCGCACGACAGGGGAGAAGAAATGTGAAGTTATTCCTAACTTAGCAGCCTCTAGGGGATAAGTACAAACGTCTCCATACCGATTCCTCAGACTCTACCAAGTTTGTCCGTGCTATGAGACCTACGCAACCTAGAGCTCTGATACCAACTTGTCACGACCCGAAATCCCACCGTCAAGGCCGTGATGGCGTCTAACGTTGAACCCGCTAGACAAGCCAACATTTACAATATTTGTAATCTATTACTTTATTACCTAGACATTAACAGTGATAATCAAGAGCATTTAAATACAAAGTGCGGAACAAACGAAATACTAATATTTGATTGAACAATACTACACAAATACCCATATTAATCTGCCCAAAATCTGGAGTCACATCCTTCACGGACTATCTAAGATTCATTACATACATGAGTCTAAATAAAAATGGAACAACTGTCTCATAATTACATGTAAAGACAGGAAAGGAGAGATAGAAAAGGTGACGCCAAAGCCTACGAACGTCTGCGTGACTACCTTGTGTCGCCTGCGTGGACAGAAGGATACTCCCTCTATCAGTGCTCACTAGGTCCGGTTCCGAAATCTGCACAACATAGAGAAGTGCAGGTGTAGTATCAGTAAAACCGACCCCATGTACTGAGTAAGTGCCGAGCCTAACCTCGGCGAAGTAGTGATGAGGCTAGACTCAACAACAACAAATTAGGTGTACAATTCTACAATATATAACAGGGAAGTAACAGGAAATAACAGTTAAGTACGACAGAACTGAGGGAAATTAATGGGGAAAACAAGAAAGAACAGTAATGAATATCTGAGCAACGCAACAATATAATAGAATAAAAGTCAACAGGAAATAACAACACAACAAATATGTACACGGCATCACCCTTCGTGCTTTACTCTCATCCTCACCAAAACAAGTACACGACATCACCCTTCGTGCTTTTACTCTCGTCCTCACAATGCAATAAATAAATAAAAGGGGCACGACATGTTCCTTCATGCGTTTAAATGTAAATCATGGCACGGCATCACCCTTCGTGCTTTTACTCTCGTCCTCACAATGCAATAAGTAAATAAAAGGGCACGACATGTTCCTTCGTGCTTTTAAATGTAAAATCATGGCACGGAATCACCCTTCGTGCTTTTACTCTCTTCCTCACAAGGCAATGACTGAAATGAATACACGGCATCACCTTCGTGCTTTACACTCTTCCTCACCCAATCAACATCAAACAACAACTTGGCAAGGAAATCAACAGTAGGAGGTACATTTCATAACCACCCAGCAAGGGGATAACAACCAAAAATAATAATCGCCTGACAAGGGTCTCAGCTATAACCAATCTTATACGAGTATATAACCTAATAAAATCACTCCTCAACTGAAACAACTTATCACAAATCCTTAATCAAGTATTCTCAGCAATTGAACAACTTCCAAAATGAATCTACTTCATAACACAATGAATATCGAAGCAATAACATGTAATACACCAAAATCGACTCACGGGCATGCTTGACACACAATGTATAGGTACTCGTCACCTCACCTATACATTGAACATGATTGAAACAAGTAGCACATACGACTCAACACCTATTCCCTCAAGCTAAAGTTAGGCCAAACACTTACCTCGATGCCACGAACACAAATCAAGCCTCTACTACCGCTTTACCTCTTGATTCCACCACCAACTCGCTCGTATCTAGCCACAAGTTACTTAATTATATCAATAAATGCTAAATGAATAAGTTCTAATGCATAGAAATGAGTTTTCTAAGGTTTTTTTCAAAAGTCAAAAATCGACCCCGGGCCCGCTTGGTCCAAACCCGAAATTCGAACCAAAACCCGATTATCCATTCACCCCCGAGTCTGGCTATATAATTAGTTTTGGAATTCGACCCCAAATTGAGGTCTAAATTCCCAAATTTCGATATTCTTAGGTTTTACCCAAAATTCCCAATTCCCCCGTGAAAAACCTAGATTCTAGGATGAAATCTTGTAAAAAGAAGTTAAGGAGTAAAAATGAGTTAGAAATCACTTACCAATATTTTGGAGAAGAAAGAGTGTTTAGAAAATCGCCTCTTATGTTTTAGGGTTTTGAAAAATAGAAAATAACTGAAAATCCCGTTTATATATACCCCTCCCAGGCCTCCATCGCGGACCGCGCTAGGACGACCGCGGCCGCGAAGGCCTCGACTACTGGAACCTCTCTGAACTCCCCCACCGCGGTCCGCGCTAGGGCGACGCGGCCGCGAAGGTCCACTGCGGACCGCGAAAGGTCGACGGCGGAACAGGTTCAGAGCCTTGACCCCTCTGATCTGCAACTGTTGAGTTCTAAGTCTAAAAACACCCCGGAACCTACCCGAAACTCCCCCGAGCTCTCGGGGCTCAACACCAAATATACACGCAACTTCGAAAACATCCTACGGACCCATTCGTGCAGTTACTCTACCAAAATAACATTAAACACAACGAATTAGGCCTCGAAATTATTGTAGTATTTCACAACATCCTAAACTCTCATATTTTCCACTTTTTATCCGAATCACATCAAACTTAGTCCGTTTCTTACCAAATTACACGAATAACTCATAATAAACATATTGAACCTGTTCCGGGCTCCGGAACCACAATACGGGGCCGATCACACAGGTTTCACATCAAATTTCATTTTCAAATGCCTTTATATTTTTCAGAAAATAATTTTCTTTAAAAATTAATTTCTCGAAATTCGATTCCGGGCATACGCCTAAGTCCCGTATTTTTCTACGGATCCTCCGGGACCGTCGAATCACGGGTCCGGGTCCGTTTACCAAAAATATAGACCAAAGTCAACTGTATTCAAATAATCATCATAAATTCAATATTTTATCAATTTTCCATCTAAAGGCTCCCTGGCTGCGGCCCGGGCTGCGCACGTATATCGAGGTGAGATAAGCGGAGGCTTTCAGGGCCTCAGAACACAGATTAAGTTAAAAATTACATGGGATGACCTTTTGGGTCATCAGAGTACATGGGCTCATTCTGCTCTATTTGGAGAGGATATCTATAGCAGCTGGATGAAGAAATTAGAAATATAAGCAGTCAACGGAAAAGAAGTACTTGTTTTCTATTTCGCTAACCCCTGATTAGATAGAGCTTTACACTACAATTACTGTAACTACGCCTCAATACCAAATAAATTTGGGTCGACTTTACTTTCTCATTTAAGCTCAACTCATGTTAAATTGTACCTAGGTGGGCACGTACCAATAAATTTGTGTCGTGATGGTTCATCATGAATTGACAAGTTTTGTGTATAGGCGACGTATGTGTTTGAGAAAAATATTTTCCAGAAAATGAGTTATTTTAAGAAAGCATTTTCTTTCCGGTGTTTTGTTAAAAAGTTTAAACAATATTTGATTTAAAAAAAATTAAAGATAGACAATAATGTTGGCAAATCAGATTTTTTTTTTATGAATCTTTTTAGTATTAAAACTTGATAATTATGTTTAAGTATTAGTTGGAACAATAATATGAAGTTTAACAGTTGAGATAGATAACGTCTACCCAAAAATAAGGATAAGTTGCTCCCTAAACTTGTTCCATCTCAATCTTTTTTTCCATCCTGTACTTGTTTATACTGAATATAACTCCCACTTAAATGATAATTTGGTACAGCAAGTGAAGTTACTCTCTTCAAAGCGCAGAAAATGCCAAAAAGCCTTGAAGCAAGACTTTCTTGGCTCCCTCCTCTCTCTTTTTAGTACTCTTCTTCTTTTACTTTGCTGCTTCTCCAAATTTCTCCTGTCACTCTCTCCATCATTTCTTCTTCTATCACCAAGTGACCTTTTTTACTGTCTTTTCTATAAAATCAAAAGCTAATCAATTCATAATGTTACTGAATATTAAGCAGAACAGTGAGAAAAAAGGAATAAAAATGAGTGTTGTTCTTATGGGTCCTTTTTCTGGGTCTGTCTATAGTGGAAGCTGTGTTTTGTCGATGGAAAGGAGTTTTGGGGCCTGCTATGGTGGTCCAGCAATTTAAGTAACTATACTTCAATTCAAACTCAAGTAACAACACTATTTGATCGTTTTATAGGTTTTTCTTCTCCGCTTGCTGAGAAATATGGAGATGTCAGTAACAGCGGATTATATGGACAAGATTTAAGGAGGAATTAAATTAACAAGCACCTGTAAAGGTTGAGATGAAAACTCTTATGCATTTTCGTTACAAGTTGAGGGAGCAACTTATCCTCCAACTAATACTTAAACATTATTTTGGGGTAAATTAACAAAAACATAGAGGCTTAAACATATAAAAACACTTACTTGGCTAACGTAGTAGTTCATTATTCAGCACTACTGTACAACATATCATGAAGATTCCGTTAAAAGCCTATAGTCAGATTGTTGCTCTTCTGACTCATGAGGTAACCTACAGCTCCTATCATTGCCAGGTTCATAATACCGGCAGACGACCAGAAAATAGAAGAAGTTGAGCAAACTTAAAAAAGCAAGTAGCCAGAAATAGTAATCCAGGTGACCCCTGTTAATGTTGCTCGAAAGCCAGCTCGTTTTACCTCCGGTTGATGAAACCCAATCCACTCCACACACAACAAGACTTCCAACCAAACTCGACATAGCAGTACCAATTGTGTACATAGCTGATGCAATGCTAGACATGCTTTTGGGTAACAAAGAGTAGAAGAACTCAATTTGTCCAACTGCATGAGCAGCTTCAGCCACTCCGAGTAGTGCATACTGTGGCACGAACCACATAGCTGACATGTTCACTAAAGCACTTGGGTCGTCGTCATGCCCTTCCTCTATTGCCCTTTGTCGTCTTATACTTTCTGTTATTGCTGACAATGCCATAGACACACAGGAGACGATTAAGCCAATCCCCATTCGGGTGATAGGATTTAACCCTCTTGGCAGTCCAGTATAATTTGATAGTAAAGGCACCAAAACACGATCATAGAAGGTAATCCAGATTGTTAGTGCGATGATCATGAACACGCTGAATGATGCTGCTGGTATTTCAAATTGAGGGAACATATGTCTGTCCATAGTCTTTGTTTGGAGTACGGAAAATGAGAATTGGCTCATGGTCACAAAAATCATAATACCAGTGGTCCACATGGGAAGTACTCTGAGAAGAGCCTTCAGTGATTCCACTTGTTCCACACTGCAGAGACTCCATGGATTTGAAGCTGATCCATCAGGATTTAAATCTCTTTGAGGATCTTGAATCATACAAGCTCTATTTAAACACCTATAAAATGTAAAGGAATTTCATTTAGCACTGAAAAAGGTGAAAAAGCTATGACAAAATTATAGCTGTAGTTTTGTGATTAACAGACCATATGGCACTGACCTGAAGTCATTTGAAGGTGCCAAGACCGCTGATTCAAGTGGCCGATGATAGCAGTCATCACAATCAGTCAACGGAAGACTGGTATGTCTTTTCTTAGAAGCTGCCACAGCTGCTTGAAGCAATCCTATGAGCAAGCTTTCTTTAGCTTTCACTTTGATATAAAGAGGAGAACCGATTAGGAACATTGAGACAGAGAGAAACATGAGGATAACAGGGATACCAAATCCAACTTGCCATCCATAATGATCTTGAATGTAAACAATAATGGTGACGGCAAAAATTGTTGAAATCCCTATGCTAGCATAGTACCAGTTGAAGTAGCTATCAACAAGCCTCTGGTTCTCAGTGTTCTCTTTTTTTTCCAATTGATCGGCTCCAAATATTATAGAACAAGGCCTAACAAAACCAGCTCCAACGGACATAAACCCAAAAGATGAAAATAGAATCGCAAGTTGGACTGCTGTTGCTCCATTACAAACATGTTGAAACTGAGAGCAGGGTAAGGACTTGAGTTGTGGAATCAGTGCAGTGAGCCAAAGAATAATCATTCCCTGTTGAAGGAGACCAAAGATATGAGAAGGAGACCAAAGATATGCTATTAGTCAAACACCAAAATAGATGAAAATTCAAGCAGCAGTTACTTGCAGCAGAAAGCCAAGGATAGAATGCACAAGAAATGCTGAAGAGATGAACTCAGGAACAAATTACATTATTTTGAATGCTGACTGATAGATTATATCAATGCACATTGAGGTTAACAAATAGAAGAAACTGGACTGATATTTGTTTCACCTATAATGATAAAGTTGCTGCAAGATAGATGGAGCACAGTATTAACGAATAAAGAAAAATAAAATTGTTGACCAAGCAATCTTCACTTGTCTGCTAAAGGAGAACCAGAGTCCTATTTAATAACAACTGAAGTAAGAAACCTACAATTAGATACAATGGTACTCGACGAGTCTTTTTAATCTAATTGCTGGAGTTCGAAATGAACATGGTCAAGTACCAGTTAGCTAAAGTGACATAATCTAGAAACCGACAATTAGAAGAACTTCAAAAGAAATCAGAAACAAATGTAGCTTGATTGATATTTGGATAACATAAGCTGCTCATGCATCTGTTGCATTTCTTGCATGAATGTTAATTACGTCTTCCGCTCAAAGCAACCAGTGTAGGGATTAACTATCACCTTCTGTTTTGTTAATTATCCTTCTACAACGAATTGCTCATCCTAACGGTAAAAGATCGAAGTCATTTTCACTTCAGTCTAATCCATTTGGCCAAGGCTCTCTTGACTAACTTTGTAGCATTAATGGTGTGCTAAACCAGTACTCCTTCGCAATAGCACAACAGTACCAATTGCAGCATATGGTAAAGGTAAAAGCTTCTTACTCTGATGAGCATAGTGAAAAACAAAATCAATCTGTAAGGTCACCTTCAATTGGTATGATGGAATTACTAGCCGAACAAAGTTAGCACACCCTACCATGCGACTGAGGAATATACTCTTTACTTCTTGTGACTTGGTTCTAACATATATGTTTTTGAGAAACGAGAAATACCCAAAGGCCAATGGCTCACGGTTCGTAAAATCGTTGGATAATGATCCCACTCTACTACCCTTTTCACTTAAATACCAAGCATATTTGTTTGCGGCAAGGTTCAAACCCGTGATGTGCACCTAATAACAAACTTCACTACTTCCCTTTAGAGTCAAATCATGAGAGTGCCCCAAATATAACATTAACTAAGTGACAAGGGCTATGGAAGTAGAGTAGAGGCTTCAACTAGAACATGGAATGCTGAGTGCTACTCAAGTACAGATTTTTTGAATTGGCAACATTTGATACTCACAAAGAGTTCGAATAGATAAAGGACTCACTGTGGGTATCTCTAAGACATAAATCCATCTCTTTCACCTAGCCTGCGACTATAGATAGATACCAAGGGTATGGCCTAAATGTGGGTAAAATTCATTGGAGATAGAGTTCAAATCCCAGGAGGAAACAAAAAGGAGTTCTTTAGTCGAGGTGAGCACAACTTGGCCCGAACATCACGGTTGCTAACATGCATTGACATGACATTAAAGCACCCAAAAAATTAAAAGAGTTGATACCCTGTTTGAGAAACTCAAACCAACTAGAATAACTAAAGCAAATTAGCATTGCAAAAAGAGTATCTCCCTGAAATGCACAACTCACAATAAGAGTGAAGATGGATCCAATAGCAACAGCCCTGAAACGACCCAAGTAAGAATCAGAAATAATGGCCCCTACAATGGCCAAACCATTTGAAAGTGCAGTCCATATTCCAAGAATGTTAGCTCCAGTGGCAGCACTCATTTGATAAAATGTCATTAAGTAGATTATCATGTTTGTTTGTAAACCATAACTTGCCACCCTCTCAAATGATTCATTCACTGGAAAACCCCAAAAAATACTAAATCATTAATTGAGCATTATAAACTGCTATTTAAAAGAAAATAAAAGAAAGACAATTAGTACCAATGATGAAAGGCATGGTTCTAAGACCACCCTTTCTTGGGTTCTCCTCAACTTGTATGTCTCTCCCCATTTTCACTATCACTATGTGTTTTCCTCTTCACTCCACTAGTCACTCTTGGCTACTATAATATGAGCATGACAGAGAAAGAAACATTAAATTTAAACCACAGGACTTAAATTCGATGCTTCCAAAATACTTCTCTAAAACTAGCACACATTGATTTTCATATTTAAAAATCTCTCTCGTTTCAAATAAATGTTTCCTGCTCTAATAATAACCCTTGTCTGTCCAACAAATACTCATAAGATACCAAAATGTCACTGCTCCTATTAAACTTTTCACAAGAAAGGACAATCAAACAATTCTCAAGATACTTACTTTTTTTTGTTCTGGAAAGTTGCACTAGTTCATATTATTATTAAAAAAATTAACTTTGTACCTCACCCAACATTGACACTTGTTATGTGAAACTTTTTTTTTGTCTCACAAGGACCAGAGATAGTTTGAGTTAGAGGGGGCTAATAGCCCGTTTGGCCAAACTTCTAAAATCAGCTTATTTTGAAAAGTGTTTTTTCTCAAAATTACTTTTAAAAAAAGTGCTTTTGGTGAGAAGTAGTTTGTGTTTGGCTAATTAATTTGAAAAGCACTTTTAAACAGTAATTAGTGTTTGGCCAAGCTTTTGAAAACTGCTTCTAAGTGTATTTTTCTCAAAAGTGCTTCTCCTCAAAAGCACTTTTTTCATCCAAAAGTTTGGCCAAACACCTCAATTTTTGGCCAAAAGTGCTTATGGCCAAAAAAAGCACTTTTGGCCCAAAAAAAAGCTTGGCCAAACGGGCTATAAGACTCTGTTTATAGCCCATTTGGTTAAGATTTTTCAAGGTTAAAAGTACTTCTCTTTTTTTTTTGGATTTTTTTTTTTTTCAAAGTTAAAGTATTTGGTCAAATTTTTAGATGGAAAAAAATGCGTTTGAGTAGAATCAGAAACAGTTGCGGAGAAGCGAAAAAAAGAAATTTCTCCTCCGAATCCCTTTTTTAAAAAACCCTTTTGAAAAAATACACTTTGAAGTACTTTTTACAGTTTGGTCAAACACTAATTACTGTTTATAAGTGTTTTTCAAATTAATTAATCAAACACAAACTATTTCTCACTAAAGTACTTTTAAAAAAAGCATTTTTAAAAAAATATACTTTTCAAAATAACGAAGTTTCGCGATACATACTGTTAGAGAGTATAGTTGTAGCAGCTAAATGAAGAAATGTAAGCTCAAGTACATGTAAATGTCAGATTGATTGACAAGTAAATTCGTGTTAACTGGGTCGGAGCTCATTACGAGGGTTTCAATTAAATCCCTTGCATTGAAAATCTATAATGTACAAAATGAGTAAATATAAATTATTTTATGTATATAAATTGGGGAATCACCTTTACCTAACGAAGACTTTATGATATTTTTACAATTTTCTAAATTTCTTTGTTACAATTTATAGCTCCACCACAAACATAAGCTCAATACAAGTTCGGAACTAAAATGTTGTCTTTTTAGGCAAAAAGAATACAAATAAGTGGTAAAAAAAAAACCATACTATATATAATGCCCAAATACTGAGCGCTATACCTTGACGGTAGCTTTTGCCGTTAAGGTATAGCGCCCAGTATTTGGGCGTTATACATATATAGCGCTGGGATACTATGCGCTATACCTGGAACGATTTGACTGTCAGGTATCGCGCATGGTATTTGGGCGCTATACCCATTTTTTTAATCCCTCCCTTCTTCTTCCCCACGACAGAAACCTCCCCACCATTTTTAAAAAATTCCCAAGTTTCTGGTCCCCCCTCCCCCATTTCGTGTTTTAAAAAATAAATTGTGGACTCCTCCTGTCACATTAAAAGCTAAGAATGTAAGTCTCACATCGTTCCGGAGCATCATATTATTGTGGTTTCATTTTTTTGGAACTCAAATTTTCAACCAAATTTCTTTCCGAAGACACCAAATCGAAGTATTTCGCATTATTTTATGTCGAAACTCGTTAAATTTAACACTTAGTTGATTTGAATATGTTTCTATGTGTTTTTATACTAGTTTATTATGTCAAGAAAATGACACTCTATACTAGTTTATTATGTCAAGATTTCATTTTGATAAAATTATAATATAATCTAATTATAATGTGAAAATGACATGAAAATAAAAATAAAAGACTACACACCTTGTCGTTGCACTAAATAAAAATGGTTGAATTATATGTATGTGAATGTTATGTGATTAAAATGTATTTGGTGTTTATATTTAGTTTAGATTATTTATTAGGGTAGTAAAATTGTAACGACCCGGTCCGTCGTTACGCAGTATACGCATCTATTCCTTTATTTCTGTCCGGTAGTAGCTCGGTTAGACTGTTCATGAAGTGTTGGGGTTGGTTGGTTCGGGTTCGGAGTGAAAATAGAGTGGGTTGAGATACTTAGTCTCTAACAAGAGCTTTAGAGTTGGAAAAGTCAACCCGGAGTTGACTTATTGGTAAACGACCTCGGAATGCGGATTTTATGGTTCGGATAGCTTCGTTAGGTGATTTGGGACTTAGGAGTGTATTCAGAATATTTTTAGGGTGCACGGTGTAGAACTAGGCTTGAATTGGCGAAGTTAGTATTTTGGCGAATTCCGGTTGATAGGCGAGATTTTGATCCGAGGGTCGGAATGGGATTCCGAGAGTTGCTGTAGCTTCGTTAGGTCATTTTGGACTTGCCCGCAAAATTTCAGGTCATTCGGAGATGGTTTGGTTGGGTTTTTGATCAAATGCGTGTTTCGGAAGTTTTTGGAAATCATAGGCTTGAATTGGATGAGAATTTATGGTTTTGATGTTGTTTTTGGTGTTTTAATGGCTCGACAAAGTTTGAATAACCATGTTTGATATGTTGGTATGTTTGGTTGGGGTCCCGAGGGGCTCGGGTTTGATTTCGGGCGTTAAACGGAGAAGTTGGAACTTGAAATGCAGCTGAAGCTGCTATTGCTGGTGTGACCGCACCTGCGATGCTTGGGCCGCAGGTGCGGACATCGAAGGCGCGAGAGTGAAGGCGCAGGGGCGTAATTCGTCGCAGGGGCGGAAGAAAGATCGCACCTGCGAGGTCGCAGGTGCAGGGGATGGGGTCGCTGGCGCGGACTCTGGGTTTTAAGTGAAGGACCGCCGGTGCGGTCAATATATCGCCCCTGCGGGCCCGCTGTTGCGATAAATAGGCCGCAGGTGCAAAAGAGGTCGCAAGGGCGGATTGAGGTCCGCACCTGCGATGTCGCAGGCGCGGGAAAAATGTCGCGGGTGCGGGGCTGGGCAACTTAAGTGGTTTCCGCAGGTACGGTTGAAAGGTCGCACCTGCGAAGTCGCAGGTGCGAGAAAAACACCGCTATTACGGAAATGCCTAGGCAGAACTATAAAAGGCAGCCTTCGCGAAATTAGTCTTCTTTCACCATTT
>ML297275.1:0-46605 GCA_005239495.1 Nicotiana undulata
TCTACCTGCATTAGGTAGAGGTAAGGTCTGCGTACAGACTACCCTCCCCAGACCCCACATGTTTGGAGCAAACTGGGTTTGTTGTTGTTGTTGAAATCACGTATCCTTAAAACCACTTATAAATTTAATTGTTATCCGATTTTAAGGGTAATAATTTGGCGCCTACCGTGGGGCTAAGAATAATAGTGATTTCCTGGTACTAATTTTCGTAACGCGCATTGATTTAAATTTGTTCTTGTAAGCGTTTTTTATTCCAGGATCAGCATGTCGAACTCTCAAGCAGTACCCACACACACCGACAATGGCATTGGTTTCATGGAGAATACGACAACACTGCCGCCCCAGGGAACGAAGTGCCTCAAGTTGACATCGAGGGAGTACCAGTTGTAGACCCAATCGACGTCAGTTCCCAAAAATAGCGTCCGCAGAGACGTTCGATTAGCCATCCTGAACTCACAGGGCGGCGAAGACGGCGGAATCAGCCTCTGAATAATATTCGAAATGTTGCAGGCTCAACAAGCCGTAATAGCACAACTCCAAAAAAAGAACCATGCACCGAATATGGTCGAACCCGAGCCATCTCCGGAAGTTTCTCACAGGGTCGAACCAGTGTTGGGGAGTTCAAATGTGAATGAATCGGGGACCGACCATGCTATCATGAAAATGCTCGAGGAGCTGACAAAGAGAATTGAATCGGGGGAGAAGAAGATTGAAGCAAATGACAAAAAAGTGAAAACATATAACTCCCGAGTTGATCAAATTCCGGGTGCACCACCGATATTGAAGGGTTTGGATCAAAGAAGTTCGTGAAAAATCTCTTCCTCCCGAGCGCGACTCCTAAGCCCATTCCAAAGAAGTTCCGCATGCCAGAAATTCCCAAGTATAATGGAACTACCGATCCAACGAGCATGTCACTTCTTACACATGCGCAATAAAGGGAACGATTTAGAGGATGATGAGATTGAGTCTGTACTGCTGAAGAAATTTGGAGAAACTTTATCAAAGGGGGCGATGATATGGTACCATAATTTTCCGGCTAACTCCATTGATTCTTTTGCCATGCTCGCAGATTCCTTCGACAAGGCACACGCCGGAGCCACAAGGTCAAGACCAGGAAGTGGAACCTCTTCAAAGTGAAGCATAAAGATAACGAGATGCTTAGAGAGTTCGTATCTCGGTTTCAAATGGAACGTATGGATTTACCCCTAGTCACAGATGATTGGTCCGTTCAGGCTTTCACTCAAGGCCTAAATGTAAAGAGTTTGGTAGCCTCACAATAGTTAAAGTAGAACTTGATCGAATATCCAGTTGTAACCTCGGTCGATGTGCATAATCGGTACCAGTAAAAAATCAGGGTCGAGGATGACCAGTTGGAGGCTCCTTCCAGGTTCGTTTATCTAAATAGGCCCGTCGGCAGAGCTCAAAGAGATATTTACCGGGAACCACGGTCGAATAGAGATCGATATCAGCCATACGGTGGAGATCATAGAAACAACAGGCCTGGACGCAACCCCGTTTGAAGTGATAGAAGAAATGATCGAGGACAGAGCTCCCGAGGGCTCATGAGTAAGAGTGGTTTCGACAAGAATGTCAAACCCAAAAAAGCACCTCAACTATCAAAGTACAACTTCAACGTTGATGCGTCAACTATTGTATCAGCCATTGGATGCATCAATGACACCAGGTGGCCTCGACCTCTACAAATTGATCCTGCCCAAAGAAATCCTAATCAAATGTGCAAGTATCATGGCGCCCATGGCCATATAACAGAAAGATTGCAGAAATTGAGGGAGGAGGTAGCCCGTTTGTTTAACGAGGGACATCTTCGAGAATTCTTAAGTGATCTGGCTAAGAACCACTTCAGAAATAGGGATGCAAATAGGCATAATGAACAAGAACCCACAAACACGTAATTCACATTATTGTTGGTGGGGTCAACATTCCACAAGGACCCATATTCAAGCTCACCAAGGTGTCGATCACGAGGGAAAAGAGAACTACCGGAAAGGACCTTGTCTTTCAACAAGGAGGATGCAGAGGGGATCCCACAACCCCATAACGACGATTGTAATATCTGTTCTTATGAATAAAATTCAAGTTAAATGTGTTTTGATTGATCCAGGTAGGGCCAACATCATTCGGTCGATGATCATAGAACAGCTCGGCCTACAGGATCAAATTAGTGCCTGCAACCCAAGTTCTTAACGTCTTCAACATGGCAAGCGAAACCACCAAAGGTGAAATTACTTTTCTAGTGAACGTGGACGGGACCATCCAAGAAAAAAATTTCCATGTGATCGGGGGTGACATGAGGTACAACTCCCTGCTCGGAAGACCTTGGATACATAACATGAGGGCAGTACCCTCGACCCTTCACAACCTTCTAAAGCTCCCGACACCAGAGGGAGTCAAAACAATGTAAGGGGAGCAACATGCCGCCGAGGAGATGTTTGAAGTTGACGAAGTGATAGCGGTATTGGCACTTTCATCAGCAGAGGGATCAAATTCGAAGGGAAAATAGGAGGCCAAATAGCAACCACAGACACCAGCCTCGACCCAATCGGAGAAGCAGGGGACAAACAAGGATTATGAGTATTGGATCCCTCGATCCTTCATAATTTTCGATGACTCTGACGCCACCAAGTCGACGGTCAAAGAGCTAAAAAAAGTTATACTGATCGAGTATCTGCCCGAAAAGTATACCTGGGAACCGTCACACCTCCTTTTTCCCGATAGGGGTGGGGGTAAGGGAGTTTTTCCACTTTAAGTGACATAATCAAATTTTGGGATTATTTTATTTAATTTAGAGTCGCCACCCAGATTTTTTACGGTGTTCCGAGACACCATTTGTTTTTTAATATCCCAAATCGAGGAAATTTTGACTCTGTTTAAAAAGTATGCGAACCAGAAATCCGGGTAAGGAATTCTGTTAACCTGGGAGAATGTGTTAGGCATTCTCGAATTCCGTGATTCTAGGACGGTCGCTTAAATATTAATAATTGGCCTAATTATCTAATTAATTATTTTTTAAACCTATTGTGCATTTTTAAAACCTTTTGAACCGCTTTTAATATTTATGGATTATTCATAAATAATTCACGATGGCGTACACTTGTATTTTTTGGACACGTTGCAAATTGCGCCACATGTAATGCACCAGCAATTTACAACATGATTATTTTTATTATTGTTTGAAGTTGTGGTCGAGTAGCATAAAATGCAAACTCGAATGGAGATTACGTAATCATGTGTAACGATTCGACCGGTCGTTTCGCGTATTCGGACCCCGTTCCCCTAAATAAGACTTTCCGTAGCGGCTTATCGTGATTTGTGGCTTGCGGGGACGGGCGGTTCGGGATTCGTAAGTGTTTAGGATGGTATAGGAACACTTAGTTCCTTAAGGTTGGCTTTTAAAGCCAGGTTTGACTTCGGTCAACATTTTGAGTAAACGACCTCGGAATCGAGTTTTGACGGTTCCAGTAGCTTCGTATGATGATTTCAGACTTGTGCGTATGTCCGGAATGGGTTTTGGATGACCCGGGAGCGTTTCGACGCCAAATAGCGAAAATAGAGTTTCCTTAAGTTCATAATCTGGGTTAGAACGTGTTTTTGTGTTACCGAGGTTCGAATGGAATTCCAATACCAGGAATAGTTTCATTATATCATTTATGACCTGTCTGCAAAATTTGGTGTCATTCCGAGTAGTATAGATCGGTTCGGCGCATTGAAATCGAATTCAAGAACTTAGAAATTCTTAAGTTTGATTCTAGGGGTTTTGAGGTGTGATTTTGAGTTTCAGCGTTGCTTTGGGTGTTCCGAAGGCTTGAGCGAGTCCGTAATATGATTTAGGGCTTGTCGGTATAGTTTCACGAGGTCTCGGGTGGGCCCAGGTGCCTCCCGGACACCAAACGGAGCCAAAATCGAGCAGCTTCAGCTGCTGGTGCACCAGGTCTGGTGTGACCGCAGGTGCGGTTTCCCAGATCGCAGGTGCGAGACCGCCCCTACGGTCAAGGCTCCGCAGGTGCGACCCCAGGGGAATTGGTCCAAAACCGCAAGTGCGGACCCGCTGGTGCGGGATTTTCTCCGCAGGTGCGACCCAGGCCTCCCAGGCCACTTCCGCAGGTGCGGTCCTTGGCTCGCATGTGCGAGACCGCAGGTGCGGTCCTTGGCTCGCATGTGCGAGACCGCATGTGCGAGACCGCAGGTGCGGTCCTCGAGCCGCAGGTGCGAGATCACTGAAGGCATTGAGCTCTTTTTTAACACGGGACTTAACCATTTTCCACCATTTCTTCTCCACCATAGGCGATTTTTAGAGCTCACAAGAGGGTATTCGGCCTAGCTACTAAGAGGTAAGTAATTTCCATTTAAATGTTGGTGTATTACATCAAATCTTAGGTAGATTAACAACTAATTAGTGCAAATTAAAGGGGCTAGAGTGGAAACCTAGGGTTGATGAACTTTAGAGAATTTCACAACTTATCTACCATGAAACCACGCAAAAATTATATATTAATGATCCTTAGGCTATGGGTGAGTATTTTCTTCAAACATTTCCGGATTCCGAGCATGTGGGCCCGGATGTGTATTTTGAGATTTCTACAAGAATGATGAATTAGCTAAACTAGTAAGAGAATTCCATACGCTTGAGTGTATAGTAACACATTTATATAATATTTGACTAGTTTGGAGTTTCGGGTGCGTTCTTGGTTCGAGGAGTAGGTTTGACACGAGGTGAGTCTCCTTTCCAACCTTGTAAGAGGGAATTGTCCCCATAGGTAAATGTGATGATTGAATTGTCCTTATTTGCGGGGGCTATGTACGCGCAAAGTGACGAGAGTCCGTGCGTAGCTACAACTCTGTTGTGTCGGGTAGAATTTAGGATTTCACAAGCATGCATTTATGTGCCTTACCTATATCTTTACGTGTGTTCCTAGTTGCTTATCATATTTGAAATTGACATGAGGATATTAGGAAGTTATGTGTAGGTTTAACTGCTTAAATCTCTGATTTCAAGTATAATCCATGATGAATTCCTACATTTCCTGATAATTCTGTGTATGTCTACGAGCACCCGTGTCACATGTATAATTCGTGAGCGGGTTAGCCTTATATTTATGTCAACCGCGTCATATGATCGATTCGCGAGCGGGTGATAGATGCATATATGGTTCGTGCCGCTCGACCTTCGGCAGTGCACATTTATTTTTGCGTCGCTTCGGCCGTACGCTTCGACATATTATGTGCTATGTATTTGACTGAGAGTCTTGTTATTATTAAATAAATTACTCCATGTGTAAGGGGAACTTGAGACTTTTTGCGATAATTGCTATTTGATTCATGAGAATAAATTGCAGTTTTATATAATTGATACTTCATGCCTTAGTGATTTTCATGACTACTATTCCTGTCTAATTTTATTTAATCATATTATTGGTTATTGACCCTAGTAAGTATCATGTCTACCTCTCGTCACTACTTCTTCGAGTTTAGACGGGATACTCACTGGGTACATATTTGTTTATATGTACTTATGCTATGCTTCTGTACTTAATTGTACAGGTCCTGAGGCAGGTGTATCTGGTTATCATACCGGAGCGCGATCTTGAGGGTACTAGCTGGATCAGACTACACGGTGAGATGCTCTTCCTTGCGTTCCTCAACAGCACTGTGGAGTTTCTATTATTTCTTGGATATTTATGTCTACCCCTTTCAGACAGTTGTACATCTATTTTGTTTATTTTGTATATTCCACTAGTCGCCTGTGGACTTGTGACACTAGGTCTTGGCACACGTAGTTGATTTTTCCTAGGATTTTGCTATACTGTATATGTTGGTAAACGCTCTTTTGGGTTTCATTTAATCAAGTTGCATCACTTGACTGTTTTCTTTAAATGATTCCTAACTTAAAATTTTGCAAGTACTTAAATATCCAACTAAGTGAAGTAACTTCGGTAGTGAACTAGTGTTGGCTTGCCTGCTCCGGTGTTGGGCGCCATCACGATCTGAGTAGGAAATTGGGTCGTGACATCATGACTATGATCATGATGATTTACTTACATATCTAAAGCAAACTATTATTTTCATAAGTTCTTTATTTTTCCTAAGTTATTTGTAATGTTAATCTTAAGAGTGAAAGGGGCATTTTTTTGACTATAAAGTATGTGTTTGTTTAAGGTCTTCTAAAACTAATTTTGTTAGTCTAAGATCAAGAATTTTTGGGCCATATTGAAGTCTGGCCCAGTTTCATGTTATTATACTTGGCCAGCGCTATTTTGTACAATTTCTACATACAATCTGCCTATTTTAATTCGATTAACACAAATGGGTTACCACATGAACGATTGTTCCAAATCTTTTTAAAACTAAGTGTTTTAAGGTACAAATTAAGGACATGGCTATCTAAGAAAAAGTGTTAGAAATCTGGCCCAATACCTTTTCTACAATTTCTTAAGGAAATACATGCTATCTGGCCAAGAACAATCCATACCAAAATAACATGTATATAAACCAAATTATTTGAACAAGATTTAAAATCGTTTCTAATTAATTTAGATACCTATCAATTCTTTTGATAATACAACAAAGTATGTAAACCGTTGGGTGTTTTACCCCAGGCCCAAATGGCCTAAAGTCCGGACTTGTTTAACTGGTCTACAAGTCCAGCCCATTTCATATTGTCCATGTCTAAAGGACTCAAAGAGAATCAGATTTTTTTTACTACTAGGTCTACTGAGCATGATTTATAGACAACTAAACAAGTTGAAATCTGAAATTAAAAGGGGAAGGGGTTTAATTACAAACAAGGTTTACATAGCCAATTTACATAACATTCTAACATCATAAAAAAAATAATAGGTCAATAGATACAGCAGCCTTTGTCTTCAGCTTCATTCAACCAAATCAGGGGGCTAGTTTTTAGCTAACTACTCAGCACACCTGCACCTCTTTACAAAACAAAAATGTGCATTTTTTTGGAGTGAATCTGACTCAAATAGTGGTCAGATACACACCTTTAATGTTGTTTTATATTACTTTCACAAATGACTTTATATTTTTCACAATAATTTTTTAAACAGTCCCAAACCAAAAAAAAACTAAGTATTAACACACATAATCTAAGGCTGAAGCTAGAACATAAATTCACACAGATATGGAAAGAGTTCAGAGCAAATAGGTTTCATTTCATCTAAAAGAAAAATGATTACATACCTTTTAAGGAGAAAAGAACAACCAGAAAAAGGGACCAAATAAAGGTCAGAAAGCAGCAGGATTTAAGAGCTCAAATAACAACAGAAATTGACCAGCAAAATCCCAAAATAATACCCAGAAAACCAGCTTCAACGAATCATTTTTGAACCGAAAAATCACAGCTAAGAAACCCGTTTTTCAGAGAGAACTTAGCTAGAAGAGAACCAGTTTTCAGCATGTTTTTGTGCTCATCTTTATATTTTCATAGTGCTCTTTGTGCTTTTCCAAAGTAAAATGTGTTTTTCAGAGTAGTGTGTGTGCAGAATTTTGTTCTTGTGAATTTTCAGGGTGATTGTGTCTGATTTTCAGAATGTAATAGCCTTTATATAGGCTGCCTAGAGAGGGTAATTTTTAGGAATATTCCTTATCTTTTTAAATCTGAAAATAGTACAATACAACTGTCCTTCTTATCCTATTTTCAGCATTTTTGTAACAACTAGGACAGCTGTACCATTTCTAGAAGGTTCTTCTATTTTACAACCCTTTTTATCCCTGAAAATTACTGTTTTTACCTTTAAAAAATCTGATTCAGCAACTTTCTTATTTTATTTTGATGTTTATCTTTACTCTAGAAGCTTCTTGAGTTGTTAGAACCAAGTTCCTAAACTACCCTGAAATACCCCCGAAAATTACCCCTTAGTGTTCAGGGTTAAGTTATTTATTAATTTTGGCTAATTTGACCTAATTAAGAGACTAAGCTCAATAGTTGACACTAAGGAAGAAGCTGAAAGTTAAACTTCTTCAATAGTGACTTTAAATAAACCCAAACAATTGAAACTAAGTGAGTTATTTTCAGGATTTAGACTAACTGATTCAATTGGTCCTTAACATGTGTAATTAGTTAAGCTATTAGGCTTAATTAGTTATTTCAAAATTAAGAGTTAGGCTTTTAGTTTCAACATAAGCTCAGGCATGCTAATCATGTATAACTAACATTCTATTAACTGACCAAAATCAGAATTCTATTTGAATCACACATAATTACTTAATAATTTATGATGGATCAATTAAGTCGGGAATCAATTTCAAACAAACAGTTAATCATGCATGGAAGTTGTTCAATTAACATAACCAACAGGCTATTTTAGATTAGTCAAGGAAAAATGTGCTCACACTAATCTAAGAGTCAAAATCAATGAATTACAAAGGTCAATATTAAATCTACAACTAAACTAAAGATCAGTAACTAATTAAAGGCAATTGAAAAATCAATGGTTAATTAAGTTACTACTCTAAATTCTAAGACATGTGGGATTAAACTAAGATAGAAGCTAGTTAATTAATCCTCATACATAACTAATAAACTATTTTAAGGTAAGAAACAGTTTAAAAAAATCTGAAATCCTAAACCAAAACTAAAATTAATTAAGTCATACACAAAGAAAAGCTCACGATTAAACCTATAATAGCATCTAATCAGAATCGGGAAGGTACATGAAACCCTAATTTATAATCAAACTTAGTGAGTCATGAGTATTAAAATTAGAACTACAACTAAACTTGAAAAGCAGTAATCAACTAAAGAGAATTGAGATTCAGATTGATAATCCAGATTTATAGCAACCAAATCAAGGGTTAAACCTAATTTATTCAACCATGCATGAGTAAATCAATACCCCTAAACAACTAATAGATTATTTTAGAAGAAGACACAATCTGAGAAGAAATCTAGAAAACCCTAACTAAATTAAACTAATTAAGTCATGCACAAAATCAACTAAATTCGAAACTACAATTAGAGAAATAAAACTTACGAAACCTAGACTAATTAATTCTAAAATCAATAATGAACAGAAAACCTGAGACTAAAACTAAATAAATAATTTTTTAACACATAAATGATTAAAGAAAATAAGAGAAGGAGGGTACAGTCGAAGAAAGCATGAAAACCCTAATTAGGAATCAAACTCGGGGAGTTATGAAGATTAAAACTAGAACTATAACTAGCTTAAAAGGCAATTAAAAATAAATAAATTGAAACTTAGACTAATAAGTTCTAAAAATCGGTAATTAACAGAAAAAACAAATTCAAGACTAAACCTAATTAAATAATTTTAGAATCATGCTCAGACGAATAGAAAAAGGTACCAGTTAGGAAAAGCTTGGCCGGAAAACTTGGGTCTCCGGACTTTGGCCGGATTCCAGCGAGGTTTGAAACGAGTCAAAACCACGTGAATCACTTTCTCTTTTCAAGATCAAGCGACTCACGTAGGTTTGAGCCATTAATTTGCTCTAATTCGACTGGGGTTGATTTTTAGGGTTTCAGAATTTCAGATCTGAAATTACTTGATTTTGGTGAGGTTTATGAGAAAATTAGGGGTAGAATGGGGTTGAGGGTGAGGAGGAGGTTATCTGGTAGAGTTTTGGTTGATTTTGGAGGTGGTGCGCCGCCGGTAGGCGATTTTCGGCCGGCGGACCACGGTGGTGGACGACGGAGACGGGGAGGGGTAATGAGATAGACGAGGGAGACAGTTGGGGGTGTTGGGAGGTGAGTTTGAGGGGTGGTGGTGTGTGTTAGGACATTTATATAGTGAGGGAGTGTGGAGTTCCTAACCGTTGGATCATCAAAGATCAACGACTGGGATTAACAGGGGGGAAACGATGTCGTTTTGTTAAGTGAGTTTGGACGGGTCTAAGGGGCGAATTGGGATGGGCGTAATTGGGGTTTAGGAAAGGATTGGGCCTGCTTTAGAATGGCCCAGTCCGGTTTAGCCCATATTTTTATACTAGTCTTAACCCTCTAATTAATTAATCTTAATTAAATCCTAAAAAATATATTAATTAATTCTAACACCAATTATTTTAATCATAATCTAGCTAATGGGTCAATCTTAAAAGTAAAATTATTAATTAATACCCTATAGAATAATTTTCGCAATTTCTTCCTAAAATAATTAAATTATGCCACTAAGTATCACATTAAATCAGAAAATCTAATTATGCAAGATAATAAAAGTTTTAAAATAGTTTTGTTATTATTTTATATTTTATAAATTTTAAAAGATGAATTATGATCATACAATGCAAATAATTCACAAATAAATACTAAAATTCAACAAAAATATATAAAATTAAATTATTTATCAAATTTTGTAGGAATATTTAATAAGTGAAAAATTACATGCTCACAGCTGCCCCTCTTTGTTCGGAAACACGAAGAGTTTTCGGGCAAAGACAAAGTGAGCAGTTATGAACAACTTTTACCCGTTCAAATACTCCATGTGAAGCGCTTTTGAAAAGTTTGACCGAACCTTGCTTCAAAGGTTGCCTACATATCCTTGGCCATAAAGGAATCAGGTCAGTGTAGTTCTGGGAGTTTTGATAGCTGGGACTACCGAATAACTGTGATTTCATTGCGGCTAATGCTGCTGTTATCGTTGCTGAGCTCCTTATTACACCAAAGTAGCAAAAATGAAAAAGACTAACTAAGCCTATCAGCTACTAGTTACAAGATCTGTATTTGTATACTCTAATGCTTGGTCTTGAGTCTTGGCTTTTGCTGACTCTGACTTGGATCTTGACGCTTGTTAGCCGCAGATGCTAGTTTCATCTTCTCGTCTTCTGAATTAAGGCAGAACGGATGACTCCAATCTCGTCCTGAGTAGTCCACGTCTTCTCCACTCCCATACTTAGGGTTTGGCCTTTTCTTTTTCTTCTTTTCTTTTATTTTAGATCGAAACTTTTTCTTTTGGTCATCTCGAATCCATTGTCCTAAATTGCAATCTGCGCAAAATCAAGAACAAGCGAATGAAATTTTTTGCCCCAGTTTTCAACAGAAAAATTTCGTGAGTTATTGTAATAAAATCTATGTTACTTTATTATTGAAAGAAATGAAAGGTCGGGAATGGTGTACCCAGAGTGAATGTAGACTAGGGGATGGATATCCTATGTCTAAAAGTAAAATCAACTAGGGATTGGAGACCCTATGTTGGAAAAGATTGACAAGTTATGTTGTCGTCAGGAAAAGATCACCAGGTTATGCCGGTGTCAGGAGAAGATCAACAGGTTATGCTGTTGTCAGGAAAAGGATTGGCAGATTATGCTGGCGTCAGGAAAATATCAACAGGTTATTTTGTTGTTAGGAAAAGATCATCAGGTTATGCGGGCGTCAGGAAAAGATCAATATGTTATGATGTTGCCAGGAAAAGATCACCAGGTTATGCTGGTGTCGGGAGAAGATCAACAGTTTATGTTTTTTTCGGGAAAAGGATCGCCAGGTTATACTGGTGTCAGGAAAAGATCAACAGGTTATGTTGTTGTCAGGAAAAGGATCGCCAGGTTATGCTGGCGTCAGGAAAAGATCAACAGGTTATGTTGTTGTCAGGAAAAGATCACCAAGTTATGCTGGCGTTAGGAAAAGATCACTAGGTTATGCTGGCGTCAGGAAAAGATCATCAGGTTATGTTGTTGTCAGGACAAGATCACTAGGTTATGCTGGTGTCGAGCGAAGATCAACATGTTATGCTGTTGTCCGGAAAAGATCACCAGGTTATGCTGGTGTCGGGAGAAGATCAACATGTTATGTTGTTGTCAGGAAACGATCACCAGGTTATGCTAGCGTCTGGAAAAGGTCAACAGGTTATGCTGTTGCCAGGAAAAGATCACCAGGTTATGCTGGAGTCAACTAGGGAGTGGGACCCTATGTTGGAAGAATCATCGGATTATGCGGGCATCAACTAGGGAGTGAGACCCTATGTTGGCATCAACTAAGGAATGGAATATCCTAGGTTGGAAAAGGTTCAGCTATGGATTTGAGGCCCTATACTATTTTAGGTTTGAATTATTTTCAACATCATTTCTTCTTCTTATTTTAGTTATTTTTTCAGAGAATGAGTGAATGCGGGAAAGAAGTTTTAGAGGAAACTTCCCTTTTTTGGAGTTGTCGTTGCAGAGCCACCTCTAGCCCTTGCGCAATTTCTTCTTGGGTTGCACCGGCTTCTTGCGAGGTTACTTTTGAGTTACCCCTATTCCCTTCAAACAAAGAACAATTGTCAGTTTGAAATGGTGGTTGGTTTTGCGGCCTTGATTTTCCAACTTGCTTGATCTCGACTCGCCCTTTTGACGAAGATCTCGACCGCTTGCTTGCTTGTTGAGGATTGGGTTTCATTTCTAATCTAGGGACCCTGGCTTTCCCAGATTTTACCATGGCGATTGGTCGCATGGGACCCAACCTTTTGACTTTGTCCCGCCTTTGTAGATTTTTCATTTTTGACTTGTTTTTCTTTTGGACTTTCGGCGCATTGGGGAAATTTTGGCTCCTTAAATTATGCCGCAATGGTTAGTCACGTGGGACTTAACCTTTCTGACTTTGTTTCATCTTTATTGGCCTTTCATTTCTGACTTTACCTCTAATTTCAGCTTTAGAGCATTTGGAGTACTTCGGCTTTTCAAACTTTGCCGAGATGGTTAGCCATGTGGGACTCAACCTTTCAACTTCATTTGCCTTTATAGGCACTTCAATTTGATTTTCTCCTTTCAAGGGTTTTGTGTTTGAAGCATCAGCCTCCATGGCCATTAGCCCGTATCAAACGAGAGCCTTGTAAATCAAATGAGAAGGACTTATCTGGAGTGTATGCGGCCTTCAGTGAACATGACATGTCTCTTAGACTGGATGCCCGATCTTTGCAACAACTGTCTAACTCTCAGAAATTCATCACAACCGTCACCTCAAGATTTAGAAACCTTGCCCTGGACTGTGTCCATGTCAATGACCCATTATCCTTTTTGATTAGTGGTTCCCTTTGCGGGTTTTCACCAACTAACCTCTCTCATTTCTCTTCTCACTGTCGTCTTGTAGTACTCTTTGCGAGTTTTCACTAACATGACTCTCACATTTTCAGTTTCTCTGCTTACTGTCGCCTGACGGTGTCCATGTGGGTTTTCACCGATAAGATTCTCTCATTTTAATTTCTCTCATTACCGTCGCCTTACGGTGCCCGTGTGGGTTTTCACTGATAAGACTCTCTTATTTTAATTTCTCTCATTTGCCTGCATCAGATCCAAGTGACTGTATCCTCCAATTTTGGATATCTTTGCCGATTGATTGGGAGGACTTGAATAGGATTTTTGGTGAAAAGAATTTGTATTGAATTACCACTTTGGAACCTTTCAGGCGAAAACATCGCCGAACATATCATAACATTTCCCCGGCTTAAACTTTTGGGGGAAATGTGGAATTTTATTTTGGTGTGACTGAACCCCAGAGAGGCTGCCTACGTGTCCTTTCGGAATCAAGTCGAACGTAGTTCAGGGAAAACATTTTGTTTTTGTTTTGGTTGATTTTTTTTTTATTTTGGTTCCAAGGAGGGTGATGAAAGAACAATAGACGGCTCAAAAGGGTTTACAAAAGTTGACAGTGTTTGGGGTAGTGAGAATGAAAGCCTTCTACGTTCCCATCCACTGCTGCCTCCTATCTTCTATGCGAACGCGGCCTGGATCCACGTGTTTGCGATTCTATCATTGACACACATTCGTGTTCCCACACGTGATCATGCGTACGCAAAGAACAATTCTCCCCACAGGTTTATCTAGCCTATGCGATCGCGGTGCTCTTCACGCGATCGCATAGAAGAACACCAGCACCAGAAAAAATTTGATCTCCTCCAAGTCCAAAATTAGCCCGTTGAGCATCCGAGACACACCCGAGGCCCCCGGGACCTCAAAAAAACCTACCAACCAGTCCTAATACCTCATACGAACTTAGTCGAGCCTTCAAACCACATAACATAACACTAAAATCAAGAAATTTACATGGATTCAAGCCTAAGAACTTAGGAATTTTCCAAAATTTACAACTGATGCCGAAACACATCAAAACTAGTACGAATCACCTCAAACTTTACACACAGGTCATAAATAATACTACGGACTTGGTGCCACTTCCGAAATTTCATTTCAAGCCCGATATCAAAATTTCACCTATCGGCCGAAATCGCCGAAATTCTAACTTTCGCCAATTCAAGCCTAAATCTACTACAGACCTTGAAAACACATTATGGACACGCTCCTAACCCTAAAATCACTCAACGGAGCTATTAGAGTCGACAAAATTCCATTCCGGATCCGTCTTCAGACAGTTCTAACTATGGTCTGATTTCTAGAACTTGAACTCAAATTTAGGGACTCTGTGCCCCAAAACTCTCCGGAAATCAAGACTAATCACTCCGACAAGTCCCATAAGTAGAAACAAACATGGGGAAAGCAGTTATTAGGGGATCGGAGAGCAAACGACTGACCTGGTAGTTACAGAGGTTGTCGAAGCTGCTCAGGCTCGAGCAAACTGAGTTTACTAGCATGCTAAATGCAATCTTGAAGGGAGACTCTCGAGGAAATCCACGATCGTGGCTTCGATCTTACAACCAAGATAGAGAGTGCTAACGGGATTGAAGCTGACGCCAAAGTGTTGGCCTTTTCTGATGACAACAATTCTGGGAGCATAAGCGGGTCCGAAAGTAGAGAAGGTCCCAGGAGTGAAAATGTTTCCCCCAGAGAAGATTAGGCCCTTAGAATTCGTACTTTTTCTTTGTGTTTCTTTAAGGTCGTTTCGGCTTTTTGTAAAGAATTCTGATTGGGAAATGACCCTTGTAAATGATTTTTGATATATATATATAAACTTTCTTCTCTTCATCCTTATGAAGTTGTATTCTAAGGTCCGAGGTCTAGACAATTTGATTGAAATCGAACTAGTATAGCCCTTAGGCTTTACGATCGAGCAAGTGCTTGCTCGAACTCGAAGTAAGGTAAACCTTAGGTTTTTTATTTAAGCGAGGATGGTCTTTCGAACTCAAAGCAAAAATAGCCCTTAGGCTTTTGCATAATTTTTGTTTTGTATTAGGCCGATCTGACCTTTGTAAAAAGATTTTATAGCTTTCTACCCTTTTTGGCTTTAAAAAGTTTTTTATCATTTGTATTTACAAAACATGTAATGCCTTAGCATGAAATAAGGAATTGTTTGAGAGTTTGAACAATTTTGTACTCTATGGAATTTCCGAGACTTAATATTATCGAAGCCCTTTATGATTTTACTGGGGGTAGCCTCTTCAACTGGTTATGCAAAAATTCAAAGGCCTCTTTTGTTACAAAATTTGGACGTTTCTGAGCCATGTTAATTCGGTCGTAGCCTCTTAGTTCGGGATTTTCCCGTTGGGCTTATTTTCCCGTTTTACTTCGAGCTTGCCCGAAATATTAATCCCCGAGTGGGGTGGCCGTGGCCTTTGAAAATTGAGGGTTGCCCAAAAGGTCTTATGACCTTGAAGTTTTAATGTGATCTTGTTCGAGTTTACTTTTCAAACGGCATTCCCTGAATGTGGGGGTAATTATTCGAACTCTAGTTATGATTGACCCTTAAGCCTATTTCCATAACAGTTCAAGATCATGAAATTGTAAAGTAGAAAGCTTTTCTAAGTCAAAAGATATCAACAACGAAAAATACTTCTCTTTATAAATGATTATACATGCGTACATGTTTTGTGCCAGGGCTCGAGCAACTTATGCGAACACGATTTGTTTGACCTTACAAATTTTAATTATCGAGACCCTGCTGTTATGAAGTAATTTCCTCACAATAGAGTTGACATTCGAGGGCAATTCCCCCTAGTATTCGAGGTTGACTGCAAAAAAGCCTCGGATACTGTTAATCGTTCTACGTTAGCATGATCAATGGTTACCTCATTAAAAGCCCTCGTCGGAAAACCCATTTGGGATATAACCGATCTAAGGAAAAAAGAGTGCAATGCATGCTTTCAGACCTAAGAACTTTGTGTCGAAGAACCCATCGTTGTTTCAGGTCGAACACCTGCAAGAGTTAGTTTAAAATATAAATGAAAATGGAAGGGGTCGTACCTTAGCAGAAGTGTCATTTCAAGAGCGATACATTCCAATTTCTCGGTAGTTGTTTGCCGTGCATCGTGCCGAGCTTATAGGATCATTTTTTCGGTGATTTCGAGAACCTGGTACGGTCCTTCCCAGTTCGGACCCAATTTTCCTTCATTCGAATTTCGGGTGTTGAGGGTGACTTTTCTTAGTACCAAGTCCCCAATGTTAAAATGTCGAAGATTGGCTCTTCTATTGTAGTACCTTCCCATTCGATGTTTTTGTGCGGCCAATCAGACGAAAGCGGCTTCGCTTATTTCATCCAACAATTCTAGGCTTGTATTCATGGCCTTGTTATTTGATTCTTCTATTGCATATCGAAACCTGATGCTAGGTTCTCCGACCTCGACTGGGATAAGAGCTTTAACACCATAAACTAACGAGAATGTCCCTTTAGCGTCGGTCATTCTCTTCTTAAGATTTTGAATGATGGGTTTGTTGGTCAATTCGGCTTGTCTGTTCCCGATAGGTAGCTGGAATTGCATCCGAATGGTATATGGACCAGGACATCTCCCACTGGCACATATGAGATGATTTGGCCCGAGATTTCGTTAGACAGTTCCAGTACAACGTGGACATAGCTCCAGATAGAAACTCTTTGTCCAATTTCAAGAAGAAATCTTCAGAATGCTTTAGAGAATATGCTATCAAGTGGCGCAAACAAGCGGCCAGAGTAAAACCCCCAATGGACGAGACCAAGATGGTCAGCGTCTTCATGTAAGCCCAAGAGGCTGACTATTTCCACAACATGATGTCCACTATGGGCAAGCCATTTGTAGAAGTCATAAAGATTAGGGAGATGGTTGAAATGGTTTGAAAACGGGTCGCATCCTGAGCCAGTCAACTATAAGAGCAATTTCTCAAGCAATCCAGAACGGGTCGGGGGGTGCAGCAAATAGGGAAAAGAAAGAAGAAGCAACAATGATGGCCTCTAGTCTAAGAAACCCTTGTCAACCCCGGGGTTACTTTTCCAGCACCCCACGACATTACTATCCTCACCAAGATGCGGCATATTCCATGACACCTCAACCTTATCCAATAATGAATTCCTAGCCGTACTCTCGGCCGTAACAGCATTATAACCAGAACCGAGCTACACTTGCCATAAAAAACCCTTCTCACCAAACCTAGTATAATCCATGCCCTCCACAAAATAATTATAACACCCATCCCCGTGAGCCACCCAGAAGGGCTAACTTTACACTAATTGGTGAATCATATTCTAGCCTTATCCAAAAACTGTTCCAAATGGGTCTGTTACAGCCTGTACACCAAACAGGCAAAACCCAAAATCCCCATCCTACCGACCCGGTACTCGATGTGCTTATCATTCAGGGGCAGAAGGACACGACACTGAGATTGTTGGACCCTCAAGCAGGCGGTTGAAAATTTAATAGAAAAAAAATGGGTGGTGTTGAGGGATGAAGAAGCTCCCAATGTGACCAATAACCCATTGCCGAATCACAACAACGGGCCAGTTATTGGGATGATCTTCTAGGACCAAGAGTTCGACCCAGCTTTGAATGCTATCATTGCCATTGCTGACGTAGAAAAGAAGCCCAAAGCGGCACCAAAGCAAGTTAGAGATGAAAAAAAAGCAACTTCACTCCTCAGAGCACAGAAAAAGCTGTGGAAACCAAGACAGGGGTAGGACCTCCTAAATATGTCGTTCTCTATGTTCCCAGGTCCCCCAAAAAGAACAATTTGTGTTGAGTCCCCCCAAAAGATTGGAGCAAAATAAGGCTATACTGAATGTACCAAAGATGTACGTACCAAAGAGGACTTATGTGGTGTGGGGGGCGATAATTTCACCCAGGCTGACTGAGCCTGTGGTTATCAGCCGCGCTCCACAGAATCCCATGAAGGACACCAGTGCCATCCCCTGGAACTACAATAAAACAGTGGTGACGTACAAGCGAAAGGAAATCACGGGAGAGGTGAATGAAACGAACTTGTCTGAGAAGTACCTCAACTTGAAAGAATTGAACAAGAACAAACAGAAGCATTTTCCGCTTAAAAAGCCAATCAGTGCTAAAGAGGCAGAGGAATTCTTCAGAAAAATGAAAACTTCTGAATACGCCGTGATTGATCAACTCAGAAAGTCCCCCTCTCAAGTCTCACTTTTGTCCTTGCTGATAAGTTCAAATGAGCATCAAAAAGTGCTGATAAAGACGCTTAATGAAGCATATGTTCCGGTCGAGACCACGGTTGAGCAATTAGAAAGAATGGCGGAACAATTTTTTGAAGTCAACCGTATCTCATTTATCCGGAATGACTTGCCTCCAGAAGGGGCTGCCCGCAACAAAGCTCTCCACCTGACCGTTAAATGTGAAGGATACTACGTCAAAAGAGTTATGGTGGATGGCGGATCTTGGGTTGACATTTGCCCTCTCTCGACCTTACAGAGAATGGAAATTAGGACTGAGAGGATTAGACTCAACAATGTTTGCGTACGTGCTTTTGACGGTATCAAGAGGGATACAATAGGGGAGATTGATTTGGTCCTAACCATCGGCCTTGTGATTTTGAAGTGACATTTCAGGTCTTAGACATGGACACCTTCTACAATTATCTCCTGGGAAGTCCTTGGATCCATGCCGCGGGAGCCGTACCCTCTACTCTCCACCATATGGTTAAGTTTGAGCACGAAGATCAAGAAATCGTGGTCCACAGAGAAGATGAGCAATCAATTTACAGGGACCCATCAGTCTCATGCCTGGAGGCTAAAGAAGGTAGCGATCACATAGTCTACCAAGCTTTTGAGATCGTGGTCGTAGACCAGTGTGAGGAAGGAACCCCGTGACCTCAGCCCTTCTTATGAAACACATCGATCATGGTCACTAGTGACATGATCAAACATGGGTACTAGCTTGGAAAAGGGCTCGGGGTATCTTTGCAAGGCATTACAGAACTTATCACATTGACTGCCAGCGAGAAATTCTTTGGCATAGGGTTTCAAGCTATTCCCGCTGATGAAAAATGGGCGGAGAAGCGTTAGAGAGATGGATGGGTGTTGCCTCAGCCAATTCCGCACATCACCAAATCATTCGTTAAGCCAAAGTACATAGAAGAAGAAGAAGAGGCCTTCACGACCGAAGAAATTGAAGAAATCTGCGGGGCGATGAGGCAAATGTTGTATGAGGCTCATATGGTTTAGCCGGGTGAAGGCTCAAGCACTGTTGAGGTGCAATATATAGGGCCCCATGCCAAGCTTCAAAATTGGAAGGCTACTCTGTTCCCAGTCAGGCAGGAATCTCGGTAGTTTAGCCTTGCCATCCTTTCTGCATTCCGAGTTATTTCAGGGTGTAACTTGAGTGCTTTTAGTTTATTGTCTTTTAAATTTCGATGTAAACCCTCTTATTTTCAAAATTCAATGAAATGAAATCAATATCTTATCGTCCATGAATCTATTTCTTCATTCTTCCTAATTTTTGTTATTTTTTCTTATCTCTCTTTTCAATTCTAATAATCCCGGTTTAAATAACATGACATACTTGCGGACTTCATGTCCGGATATTAATACGATGTCTAACCATGAAATAATGAATCAAGAACCGAAATATGACGAAGATGAGGCTTTTAGGGAAATAAACCGAGAGCTGGAGCAATTTGAGAATAAGCCTAAGCCAAACTTAAATGAAACCAAGCCAGTTAATTTGGGTAGTTCAGAAGAGGTCCGGGAAACCATGATAAGCATTCACGCTGATGAAAGAACTAGGGACGCATTTATCCAACTTTTGTTCGAATTCAAAGACGTGTTCGCTTGGTCCTATAATGATATGCCCGGACTGAGTGTTGATTTAGTGGTGCACAAATTGCCAACTTACCCCGCTTATCCACTTGTCCAACAAAAATAGAGAAAATTTAAGACAGACATTAGTGAGAAGATCAAAGAAGAGGTCACCAAACAGTTGAAAGCCGGTGTAATCCGAGTGGTCCGATACACCACAAAGTTGGCTAATGTTGTCCCAGTGCCAAAGAAAGATGGGAAAGTCTGAGTGTGTGTTGATTATCGAGATTTGAACAAAGCAAACCCTAATTATAACTTTCCGTTACCAAACATCCACATCCTGGTTGACAATTGTTCCAAACAAAAGATACAGTCTTTCGTAGATTGTTAAGCTGGGTATCACCGGGTTTCGATGGATGAAGAAGATGTATAAAAGATATCTTTCACCACACCTTGGGGTACTTACTGTTACCGGGTCATGCCATTCGGTCTGAAGAACGCCGGGGCAACTTACATGAGGGCTATGACCACCATTTTGCATGACATGATGCACCCGAAAATCGAGGTATATATAGATGATGTGATCATTAAATCCAGAATGCAGGACGACCATGTGCAGCATCTGAGAAAATTCTTTGAACGTCTGCGTAAGTACGACTTGAAATTAAATCCAGCTAAGTGTGCCTTCGAAGTTTCTTCTGGGAAACTTTTGGGGGTTATAGTCAGTCGACGGGGCATCGAACTGGATCCAACAAAGATAAAGTCTATTCGGTATTTGCCCCCTCCGAGAACCAAGAAAAAGGTCATGAGTTTGCTGGGCGGGTTGAATTACATCATCAGGTTCATTGCTCAGTTGACATCCACGTGTGAGCCCATATTTAAGCTATTAAAGAAAGATGCGGCAATTAGATGGACAGATGAGTGTCAAGAAACTTTCGACAAAATCAAAGAATATCTGTCAAATCCGCCAGTGTTGGTCCCACCCGAACCTGGAAGGACTTTGTTCTTATACTTGACAGTGTTAGAAAATTCTTTCGGATGTGTTCTCAGGCAACATGATGTGACCAGGAAGAAAGAACAAGCCATATACTATTTGAGCAAGAAGTTCACAAGTTATGAAGCCAAGTACACTTTGTTGGAAAGAACTTGCTGCGCCCTTACTTGGATTGCTCAGAAGCTCCGACATAACTTGTTGGATTATACCACCTATCTCATCACCAGGCTAGATCCTTTGAAATATATATTCCAAAAGCCGATGCCCACCGGGAGATTAGCAAAATGGCAAATCCTGCTCACCGAGTTTGACATAGTCTATGTCAACCGCACGACAATAAAAGCTCAAGCATTGGCGGATCACCTAGCTAAAAATCATGTTGATGATGAATATCAGCCCTTGAGTACTTACTTCCCGGACGAGGAAGTAAATTCAATTGAGGTAACTCCAGAAGACACCGATACTTGGAAAAATTTCTTTGATTGAGTTGTAAATGCAAAAGGTGTTGGGATTGGGGAAATCTTGATTTCACCCACGGGATAACACTATCCAGCCACCGTCCGTCTTCGGTTCTTCTGTACAAACAACACTGCTGAATACGAAGCTTGCATAATGGGAATGAACATGGCAATTGATATGGATGTAGAGGAGCTGTTAATCATGGGAGACTCTGACTTGATCATTAAGCAAGCACAACATGAATGAGAAACTCGAGATGTTAAGCTTCTTCCATATAGACAACATGTGGAGGATCTTAACAGGTGATTCAAATCCGTCGAATTCAGGTATATTCCTCGATTGCACAATGAGTTAGCTGATGCATTGGCTACCTTAGCTGCAATGCTTCCATATCCGGGCAATGTGTATATTGACCCATTAGAGATTCAAATCCGAGAAAGACATGGTTATTGTAACACGGTTGAAGTAGAGCTCGATGTCCAACCATGGTATCATGATATTAAAAGATTCTTGAAAATAAAAGAGTACCCAGAGTATGCCAGTAGAGACCAAAAGAGAACCATTAGAAGGCTCGCCAGCGGTTTCTTCTTGAGCGGAGAGGTGTTGTATATGAGAACTCCGGACCTGAACCTATTAAGGTGTGTGGATGCCAATGAAGCTGAAAAAATTATGAACGAAGTGCATACAGGAGTATGCGGTCTTCATATGAACGAATACGTCCTCGCAAAGAAAATCATGCGGGCAGGATATTACCGGATGACTATGGAAAAAGATTGTTTCAGTTTTGTCCGAAAATGCCATCAGTGTCAAATACATGGTGACTTGATTCATGCACCACCCTCAGAGTTACATCCCATGTCAGCACCTTGGTCGCTCGTCGCCTGGGGGATGGATGTCATCGGGCCAATTGAGTCGAGAGCTTCAAATGGACGCATATTTATCTTGGTTGCTATCGACTATTTCACAAAATGGGTCGAAGCAGTCACATTCAAAGTTGTCACTAAGAAAGAAGTGGTGGACTTCATGCATTCCAACATTATCTGTCGTTTTGGTATTCCAAAAACTATCATTACTGACAACGCTGCAAATCTCAACAATCACTTGATGAGGGAGGTATGTGAACAGTTTCAAATCACACACCATAATTCCACACTGTACCGGCCCAAAGCCAATGGCGTTGTTGAAGAAGCAAATAAAAACATCAAGAAAATCCTCAGAAAAATGATCCAAAGTTCTAGGCAATGGCACGAGAAATTACCTTTCGCATTATTGGGATATCACATAGCCGTGCGCACATCGGTTGGTGCTACGCCTTATCTATTGGTTTACGGCACTGAAGCCGTAATACCTGCAGAAGTCAAAATTCTCTCCCTTGGGATCATTGTCGAAGCTGAAATTGAGGATGATGAATGGGTCAAAACTCGACTGGAATAGTTAACTCTGATTGATGAGAAAAGAATCCGCGTAGGTCCTTCACGCCTTCGCATAGTGCATTTCTGAGGCGTGTGTCTTTTACTCTTCGCGTTCGCGTCTGGGTTTCCGCAATCGCATTGAATGTATACCTGGGTAGAAACTAAAATACCCAAATCGAAGGTTTTTGCGAAAATTCGTAATTTGAACTTGAGAGCTCGAGGATTAGCAATTTTGGAAGAGATTTTCACCTGGGCATTTTGGGTAAGTAATTCCTACTCGGTTTGATTAATTTCCACGAATCTATGCTTAATTTCATCCTTTAGCTTTGAATTTAGGGTGGAAAATTTGGGGGAAATTGAGTAAAGTTCTTAGACCGAGCTTTTTGAGTTTTGATCGAGATTTTGGTATCCTATTTGAGTAAATTTGGTATGGTTAGACTCGTGAGTGAATGGGTGTTCAGAATTTGTAACTTTTACCCGATTCCAAGATGTGGGCCCGGGGGACCTTTTGAGCGATTTTCCTAATTTCGTGTATTAGCTTCGAATTATTTAGTTAGGTTAATTTCTTAAAGTTATATTTACATTATGCAATTGAATTGAATATATTTGAGCCATTTGGAGTCGGGTACTCGTGACAAGAACGTGATTTCAGGTTGAGTTTAGTAGTCGAGGTAAGTGGCTTGCCTAACTCTGTGTTGGGGACTTCCCCTTAGGTTGTTTTTGACATTATTTGTTGTGTGCGTTCCGTGTACATGAGGTGACGAGTACGTACACAGGACATTTGTTGTTAAAATTCCATTTTTCCTTCACTTGTCATAAATCATTTTCTTCCTATTACATTGCTTAATGTGTTAGTTGTGTAGCTTAAATTAGGAAAAAACATACCAAAGTCCATGAGTTGTTGCTTGATCCATATCAACTGAGCACAGCATGAGGCTGCAGCCACATATTCAGCCTCAACAGTAGACAAGGCTACTGATTTTTGTTTCTTGGTGGCCCAAGACACAAGGCAAGAGCCCAAAAAGTGAGCCATACCTGAAGTACTTTTTCTGTCAACCAGGAAACCTGCATAATCTGCATCAGCATATCCTACAAGGTCGAAATTACTACCTTTAGGATACCAAAGGCATAAATCAGTAGTGCCTTTCAGATATCTCAGAATTCTCTTCACTGTAGTTAGATGGGACTCCTTTGGATTTGCCTGAAACCTAGCACACAGTCCTACACTTAACACAATATCAGGTCTGCTGGCAGTGAGATATAATAAAGACCCAATAATCCCGCTTTATAGCTTCTGATCAACGGATGAACCAGGTTCATCCACATCTAATTTTGTAGTTGTGGCTATGGGGGTGTCAATTTCTTTTGAGTCTTCCATTTTAAATCTTTTGAGCAATTCCTTCACATATATTTTTTGATGGATCATTGTTCCATTTGGGTTTTGCTTGATTTGCAAGCCTAAAAAAAGTTTAGCTCACCCATTATACTCATCTCAAACTCACTCCCCATAAGTTTAGCAAATTCCTTACTCAATTTTTCAGAGGCCGCCCCAAATATGATATCATCCACATATATTTTCACAACCNCACATGGTCATGTGTCTCCTTGCTTTCAAAACCTGGAGGTTGTTTTACAAATACTTCTTCCTTTAGATAACCATTGAGGAAAGCACTCTTTACATCCATCTGATGGAGAGTGAATTCCATGTGTGCAGCAAATGCTATAAGAAGTCTGATTGCCTCCAATCTTGCCACAGGAGCAAAGGTCTCATCATAGTCAATTCCCTCTTCTTGACTATATCCTTGGACAACCAGTCTGGCCTTGTTTCTTGTAACAGTTCCATCCTCATCGAGTTTGTTCCTGAAGACCTACTTGGTGCCAATTACTGATCTGTCTAGTGATCTGGGTACCAAGTGCTATACTTGACTTCTTTCAAATTGATTCAGCTTTTCTTGCATGGCAATTACCCAGTCAGCATCCGGTAAGGCTTCACCAATGTTCTTTGGTTCAATCAAGGATAGAAAGGCATCAAACGCACACAGATTCTTCAAGTAGGATCTTGTTTTGATTTCGGATGTCACATCTATTATGATGTTCTCAAGAGGGTGAGAACTCTGATATCTGTGTGGTTTGAGTACCAATTGTTCACTTCTAATGATCCCATGATGTCTTGTTGTTGTGGAACAGGATCAGGGCCAAGTTTCAGAGTACTTTGTTGTTGAGTTCCCCCTGTCATGTTGCTCGGGGTAGTTGGACCTGGTCCATCACCTGCTACATCTTCCATAATTGCTTCAATTTGTTCACTGCTTCTGACCAGTCCAAGCTCCTCATCTTCTGGTTCCTGTCTCTCAGAAAGAGTGTTAGTTTCATCAAAAACAACATGCACACTCTCCTCTACACACATAGTTCTTTTATTATAAACTTTATAAGCTTTGCTATGTGATGAATATCCCAAGAATACCCCCTCATCACTTCTGGGATCAAATTTACCAAGGGAATCTTTGCCATTGTTATGCACAAAGCACTTTCATCCCAAAGCCCTAAGGTGGGATATGTTGGGCTTTCTCCCTTTAAGTAATTCATAAGGAGTTTTCTCTACCAGTGGCCGGGTCATGCATCTATTTATTATGCAGCATGCAGTGTTTATTGCTTCTGCCCAGAAGCTTTGAGGTAGTTTGCTAGAAAGAAGCATGGTTCTGGCCATGTCTTCAAGAGTTCTGTTCTTTCTTTCAATAACCCCATTTTGCTGTGGGGTTCTAGGAGCATAAAAGTTGTGATTGATACCAGGTTCATCACAGAACTCAGCAAACTTTGCATTCTCAAATTCAGTACCATGATCAGATCTTATTGATGTTAGTTGATTTCCCAACTGTTTTTGAGTTTTTCTAACAAATGAAGTGAACATATCAAATGCTTCATCTTTAGATGTCAGAAATAAGGTCCAAGTGAACCTTGAGTAATCATCAACTAGCACCATTACATATTTCTTACCACCTCTGCTCAGAGTTCTCATAGGACCACATAAGTCCATATGAACCAGTTCCAACGTCCTGGTGGTACTGACCATTTTCTTGCTTTTGAATGAGGATCTTACCTGCTTCCCCCTTGCACATGCCTCACAAACTTTGTATTCCTTGAACTTAATGTTAGGAAGCCCTGCCACTAAGTCCTTAGAGACTAATTTGTTAAGTTGATTCAAACTCGCGTGACCAAGTCTTTTGTGCCAAAGGAGGGGATCACTGTCCAACACACTTAAGCAAGTGAGTTCATTTTTAGACAGTGTGGACAAGTCTATGACATAGATGTTATTCATTCTTTTTCCCTGCAAAAAATCTTGTCAATAAGCAGGTTAATCACAAAATATTTTGAGGAAGTTAAAGCAACCAAGTTACCTCTGTCACACAATTGTGACACACTGATCAGGCTATATTTCAAGCCATTTATCAAGTACACATGTTCAATGGAATGTGTGTCATCCTTACCTACCTTACCAACCCCTATAATTTCACCTTTCTTTCCATTTCCAAAGGAGAGATTTCCTCCTTTGAGGTTTTCAAGTGAAAGGAAATGTTCCTTATTCCCTGTCATATGTATTGAGCAGCCATTTTTCAAGTACCAAATTTGGCTACTTCCTCTCACTTGAACCTACAAAAGGAAATCAGGGATTAGTTTTAAGAACCTAAACTAGTTTGGGTCCTTTTCTATGAGAGAAAGGATGAATTAAGCTTTTTCTGGCCCAATTTGGTAACCAGTTTTTCTTTTTAACAAAACTCTCATTTCTTCGACTGGCCTGCTCTTTTGCAGTACATTCAATTTTGTAATGACCAGTCTTACCACAATGGGTGCAGATTTTATTCTCAGGGAGAGTGAGATACTTGCTTTTGGGATCCCACTTGAGCAGTTGACTCCCAAAGCCAAGTCCTCTCTGGTTGCTACCATGATTTTCTTGAAGCCATGTTAAGGAATCAGAGGATTTATTCCATTTACAAGTTCGATCTAACTCATGTTTGACTTTACCAAGTTCTTCTTTAAGAGTCCTTATTTGTTCATCCCTTGTATACATCTTATCTTTTAGTTTTCCCATATTTTCTTCTAACATGGTATGAGAATGATCAACAATCGTTTTACTGGATCCTAGCTTTAACTTTAAATTTTCAGATTTTAGCTCTAGAATCTCAATTTCAAGAGGATGAACCTGGTTCATCAGGACAGTATTTTTCTTTTCAGATTCACTTACTCTGATTTCCAGGTTCATGCATTTTGCTTTTAGCATTGCACATTCTTTAGAGAGTTGTTCTTTCTCTTTGGTTGTTTCTTCAGAATCATCCATGAAATCCAGTAGCAACTCAGAGAGTTTCTCTTTAGATAGGAACTTTATTTTGTTTTTGAGATGGGAGATACTTACCTCTGGTTCTTCATATGATTCCTCATCGGATTCTCCAATTGCCATGAGCGCCTGTTCTTCATTCTCACCATCTTCTGATTCTTCATCTGAGCTTTCCCCCCAAGCAGCAACCATAGCCTTTGTTGTGGTTTTCTTGGGTTGGACCAGTTCCTTCTTCCTGTTCCTTCTTTCAAATCTCTCCTTTTTCCATTCCAATTCCCACTGAGGACAATTCTTGATATGGTGGTCAGTCCTTCCACACTTCTAACATCCCTCGTTGACTGGCCTTTCTGGAGCTTTAGCTTTGTTGTAGTTTCCACCTCTTGAGATGCCCTTTTTCCTTATGAGGAAGTTTCTGAATTCCTTAGTGATCATGGCCATCTCATCTTCCTCCAGATCTGCTCCCTCAGTGATTCTTACTGCTAGACTCTTTTCCTTCTTTGGAGCATCCATTTTCATTGTCTGCCTTCTGAGTTCATAGGCAGTAAGGTTTCAAATAAGCTCGTCCAATCTGAGGGTTGCCATATTTTTGGATTCCTGGATAGCAGTGATTTTGCTTTCCCAGGAAATTGTCAAGACCTTTGTTAGGATCTTCTCCACCCTGTCCTCTTCAAGAATGACTCTACCAAGAGACTTGAGTTCATTTGTCAGAGTTGTGAACCTCGTGTACATCTCTTGGATTGTCTCTCCTTCTTTCATAGTAAAGTTTTCATACTGAGAGTATAGTAGAGTACCTCTTGATCTTTCCACTTGAGGTGTTCCTTCATGGCTACTTGCAAGGTAAACCCGATTTCTTTGGCAGTGGTGCAGCTTTGGATTCTGCTATACTCGTCTGGACCTAGTCCACACACTAGCCACTTTTTGGCCTTAGCATTCTTCTCCCATTTCTTCAGATCCTCAAAAGTGCAGTCAACTCTAGTTTTTGGTACATCTACTCCTTCAGCAGTCTTCTTCATGGTGGCTAGAGGACCATCAGTGACTATGTCCCAAAGCTCATAGTCTTCTCCAATCAAGTGGTCTTTCATCCTGTTCTTCCACCAAGAGTAATACTGGCCATTAAAGAGTGGTGGCCTTGCAGTTGATTGACCCTCCCAATTTTCAGGTGGTGCACTCATTTTGATCTTTTCCAAGGTATTAGCCTTTTCAAGGATAACCTGCCCTGATACCAATTGATGTTTTATATGTCAATACCACAGAAGAGGGGGGTGATTTGTGTGGTGTCCAATTTTCGAGTGCAATCTCTATAGAAGAACCTGGTTCTTCTTGGGGTTCTAACTTCTACTGTTTACGGAAAAGTAATTGCAGAAATTAAATAACACGGTAATTTTACGTGGAAAACACCTGGCTCAAAAGGTGAAAAAACCACAACCTACTTCCCAGTAGGATTTTCCCAAAATCTTCACTACAACTCTGAGACAAACATCATTTACAAAATAAACTCTTTTGTAAACCTAAGGACTAACTCTAATCCCTTTGTGGAAAACTAGCCTCTAGCTAATTGTGACAAACTTCAAGTTAACTCTAACTTAAGCAGTGTGTACCTATTACATTTGCTTCTAGATAAAGCTAAAAGATACAATATTTAATCACCTACTACAAACCACTAGACTCGAAAGATAACAGATGGAACTGGTTCTTCTATCTGGTTCAAGTAGCTTTTGTGTCGCGCAAGGATTCTACTTGCAAAATTGCTTTGGTAATTTTGCTTTCAGTTCTTGTTTCACTTCTGTCTTTGTGCGATCCATTCTTCAGCAGGAATGCTTCATCAATTTATAGAATCCGTAGTTGAGATGTTGTTGTTCAGTTCTAGTGCAACTCTTCCTTGGTGGAAGAGTTTGTGTTCATCTCAACTTCCTCAATTGTTTTTGTCCTTGCTGAATTCGAACTCTTTCTTCTTATCACTTTGTAACCTTTTCGCTTTAGGAGATAACCTCTTAGTCATAGATAATTCACAGATCATGTTTATCTCATGTCATGTACATTTCTTGTGCCAATGGGTCTGTTTGATAATGTTTTCCCTGATGGACCTGGTTCAACTGGGTAGGTAATTGTCAATCTTCAAAACCATGCAGTGACTTGGTTCAACAGTGGTGTATAGTTGAGGTGACGAGTATTTATGCACCACCAAACTATCTATTGAACATGATCCCTTCATTGTTCCCGATTTGTTTGATTCCTGGCTTAATTGTTTTTCATGATTTTGATGCCTCCATGTTTATTTATTTCCGTCAACCTGTTGTTAAATATTGCTCCAAGTATTTTGGAAGTTTTAGTTATTCCCTTAGCTTCATTGTGTCACATAAAAGGGTGAGATGGTTGATAGAGTTTTATGATACATACCAGTTGGTTTCATTGTGAAATGATAACTGATGAAGTTTATGAATAGTACAACTTTCTGTTTACAATTGTTGATACATAAATATTGTGAAAGGCTTTGACTTAAATCGTGAAATCTTCTTTATAAACAAATATATATGATTGTCTGGTGGGAGCGGGTTGCACGCCGTAACAAGGATAATAAGGGTGGACATGTGGGATTGATTTGCACGCTGCAACAGGAGAAATAAGGGTAATATAAATATAGGGAGGAGAAATAAGGGTGGACAGGTGGGGGCGGGTTGCGCGCCGCAACAAGGAGCAATAAGGGAGAATATTCATGTTTTATTCATTATATGATAAAGACTGGAAAACTCTCTATTTCATTCTATTGTTTCTCATATTTTGCACTTACGGCTATTTTAAATTGAAACTTTGAAATTTACGTGAGGATTGGTTATAGCTTATATCTGGAAAGGTGGCTGAGTTATTTTATTAATTGCTGCAAAGTGTTGTTTATTTAGTTTAGAATTTCCTTCTTACTTTATTATATATTGTTCACAGGTTCTTTTACAAATGCCCCGCCGTAGCCTCGTCACTACTTCATCGAGGTTAGGCTCGGCACTTACCAGTACATGGGATCGATTGTACAGATACTGCACTCTGCACTTCTTGTGCAGATCCAGGTTCTGGGCATAGCTGATTCTTTGAGCAGTAGTTGAGCATTCACACGGAGACACGAGGTAGATCTGCTGGCGTTTGCAGATTCCAAGAGTCTTCTCTACATTATTTAGATACTGTTTTATTTGATTCGAAACAGTTATACATTATTTCTTGAGCCAATTATGTGTAGTATTCATTATTAGCTCGTGAGTTGTGACTCCAGAGCATGGGTAGATAGATATTAGTATTAGTTCGTGGTTCGTATTATTATTTCAAATATTATTCATGAAGTCATCTATTGAAAAGTATTAGATTTTCTTTTTATTTTAAATTGTTTTATTGTGTTTAAGTAAACTTTTAAGAGAAAATAGTTAATTAATTTCTAACATTGGCTTGCCTAGCAAGTATGGTGTTAGGAGCCATCACGACCCCGAGGGTTGGGAATTTGGGTTGTGACAAGTTGGTATTAGAGCACTAGGTTGCCTAGGTCTCACAATTCACGAACAAGCTTAATAGAGTCTAAAGGATCGATACAGAGACGTCTGTACTTATCTCTCAGAGCCTATAAAGTTAGGAACAAACTCATTTTATTTCTACTATGTCGTACGATTCTTGCTATCTCAAATACTGATTGAACTCTTCTATTCTCTCGCAGATGGCGAGAATCCGTGCTTCCTCTTCTGCTGACTAACAATCAGGTCTTCCAATAGCAGCAAATCCCACTAGGGGCAGAGGTCGAGGCCATGTCAAAGGTCGAGGCTTGGGCAGGACTCAGCCCATTGCTCAAACAGCAACCTCAGCTGCGGAGCCCCAGGTAGAGATTGATGAGGGGGCTCCAGCGGGACCAGCTCAGGTCCCAGAGGGGTTTATTGCTACCCCAGTGCTTCAGGACGGCTTGGTCCTATTAGTGGGCATTATGAAAAGTGTAGCCCAGACTGGCACATTCCCCGTGGCATCGACCGTATATCGAGTTGAAGGAGGGGTTCAGACTTCTGTTACCCACATTCCTGATCAGACTACTCCTCATATTCAGACCCCAGCAGCCAATCCAGTTGGGATAATTCAGTCAGTTGTTACAGTACCACTTGTTGATGGTGCAACTATGTCCTCATATGCTTTGTGGAGACTGGACAGGTTTATCAAGCTTTTCCCTGTCCATTTCGATGGCGCTACTTCAGAGGATCCTCAGCAATATCTTGATAGTTGTCATGACATTCTTCAAAATATGGGTATCTTCGAGACCAATGGGGGTAAGTTCGCCATTTTCAGATGACAGGTTCCGCCGAGAAATAGTGGAGGGATTATTTGTTGACTAGACCAGCTGGGTCACCTGCTTTGACTTGGGATCAGTTTTCACATCTCTCTTTGGAAAAGTTTTTGCCTGTTACTACTAGAGAGGAGAAACGTCGTCAGTTTGAGCGACTCCGGCAGGGCAGCATGACTGTCACCCAGTATAAGAACCGCTTTGTGGATTTGGTGCGACATGCTATTCTCTTGCTACCCACAAAGAGAGAGAGAGAGGGTCAGGCGATTTATTGAGGGCCTTGCTCAGCCCATCAGGTTGCAGATGGCTAAGAAGACAGGGACCGAGATTGCTTTTCAGGATGTAGCCAACGTGGCCCGGAGAGTTGAGACAGTTCTCGGGATGGGAGGTCGGGGGTCAGACAAGAGACCTCGCCATTCTAGTTGAGTCAGCATGCCTCATTTAAAAGCGGGGCTAATTTTGGCAGAGGCCATTCTTAGTGCTCCTCCAACCCCTACTAGAGTACCTCCTTTGCAGGGTTATTATCGTGGTCATCCAGTTCGTTATGGTTAGTCCTCATATCAGGAGGGATGTTTTGAATATGGTGAATATGGGCATACTCGGAGAGCTTGTCCAAGGTATTCAGGTAATCAGCATCAGTACCAGGGTTCTCGTGCCATAGTTCCGGCACCAGCTGCAGCACCACCTGCCCAGCCAGCCACGGGTAGGGGTAAGGTAGCCGGAGGTAAGGGTTAGGTTATTAGAGGTAGAGGTCAGACCGCTAGAGGTGGAGGCCAGTCCGCTAGATGTGGAGGTTCGCCTATCAGAGGTCCTCCCAGAGATGTGGTTCAGGGTGGCGAGTCCTCCGATGCTGTTCTCACAGGTATCATTTCAGTTTGCAATAGAGATGCTTCATTTTTGTTTGATCCGGGGTCTACTTATTCTTATGTGTCATCATATTTTGCTTCATATTTGGTTGTGCCCCGTGACTTCTTGAGTGTCTATTTATGTGTCTACGGCCGTGGGGGATGCTATTATTGTAGATCATGTGTATCGTTTGTGTGTGGTCGTTGTAGAGGGTCTTGAAACTAGTGTGGACCTTCTGCTTATTGATATGGTGGATTTTGATGTCATTGTGGGCATGTATTGGTTGTCACTTTATTATGCCATCTTGGACTATCACGCCAAGACAGTTATGTTAGCATTGCCAGGGTTGCCTCGATTAGGGTGGAAAGGGACTCCTTGTCATTCTCCCAGTAGAGTCATTTCTTATGCCAAGGCATGTCGCATGGTTGAGAAGGGGTGTTTGGCTTATTTAGCTCATATTCGTGACTTTGATGTTGAGGTTCCTTCTATAAGTTCGGTGCCTATTGTTCGTGAGTTTCTCGAGGTGTTTTCTGCAGACCTGTCGGGGAAGCCACCTGACAGGGATATTGATTTTTGCATTAATGTGGCTCTGGGAACCCAGCCCATTTCTTTTCCTCCATACGGAATGTCCCCACCAGAATTGAAGGAATTGAAAGAGAATTTGCAAGACTTGCTTGACAAGGGCTTCATTAGACATAGTGTCTCACCTTGGGGCGCATCGGTGTTGTTCGTAAAGAATAAATATGGATCTACGAGAATGTGTATAGATTACCGGCAGTTGAATAAAGTCACCGTCAAGAATAAATATCCATTGCCGAGAATTGATGATTTATTTGATCAAATTTAGGGTGCCAGTGTGTTTTCGAAAATTGATCTGAGATCGGGCTACCATCAGTTGAAGATTAGGGCGTCTGATGTTCCTAAGACAGCCTTTCGGACGAGGTTTGGGTACTATGAATTTATGGTGATGTCTTTTAGCTTGACTAATGCTCCAGCAGACTTTATGGACTTGATGAATCGGGTTTTCAAGACTCATCTGGATTCCTTCGTAATAGTATTCATTGATGATATTCTAATATACTCCCGCAGTCGGGAGGAGCATGAACAGCACCTCCGGATAGCGCTCCAGACTTTGAGGGATAATCAGTTGTATGCAAAAATTTCAAAGTGTGAGTTCTGGTTGGATTCAGTAGCTTTATTGGGTCACATCGTACCAGCAGAGGGTATTCAGGTAGATCCTAAAAAGATTGAGGCAGCCAAGAACTGGCCTAGACCCGCCACAGCTACAGAAATTAGGAGCTTCTTAAGTTTAAGGGGTTACTATCGTCGTTTTGTGGAGGGGTTTTCATCTACAGCAGCCCCAATGAATAAGTTGACTCAGAAATGTTCCCCATTCAAATGGTCGGACGAGTGTGAGGCGAGCTTTCAGAAGCTCAAGAGAGCCTTGACTTTAGCACCGGTGTTGGTGTTACCATCAGGTTCAGGATATTTCACGGTATATTGTGATGCTTCTGTGTTGGGATTGGAGTGTTATTGATGGGGTGATTGCATATGTGTCTCGGTAGTTGAAGGTCCATGAGAAGAATTATCCTGTCCATGACTTAGAATTGGCAGCCATTGTTCACGTATTGAATATTTTGAGGCACTATCATTATGGTGTGCCGTGTGAGGTTTTCACGGATCATCACAGTCTTCAGTACTTGTTCAAGCAAAAGGATCTAAATTTGAGATAGAGGATATAGTTAAAGTTACTGAAAGATTATGACGTCACTATATTGTATCATCTGGGGAAGGCCAATGTAGTGGCTGATGCATTGAGTAGGAAGGCGGTGAGTATGGGCAGCCTTGCATTTATTCCAGTCGGTGAGAGACCGTTAGCTTCAGACATTCAGACCTTGGCGAATAAGTTTGTGAGGTTGGATATTTTGCCCAGTAGCGTTCTAGCTTGTACAGTCGCCCGGTCTTCTTTATTTGAGCGTATTAGAGATTGGCAGGATGATGACACGTATTTGATAGTCCTTAAGGACACAGTTCGGCACGGTGGTGCCAAGAAGGTTACAATTGGAGATGACGGTGTTTTGAGAATGCAGGGTCGTATATGTGTGCCTAATGTTGATGATCCTTGAGGAGGCTCACAGTTCTAAGTATTCTATTCACCCGGGTGCTACCAAGATGTATCAAGACCCGCAACAACATTACTGGTGGCGAAGAATGAAGAAGGATATTGTTGCTTATGTCGCTCGTTGTTTGAATTGCCAACAGGTAAAGTATGAGCATCAGAGACCCGATGGTTTGCTTCAGCAGATAGAGATTCCTTAGTGGAAGTGGGAGCACATCACTATGGACTTCGTTGTTAGACTACCACGGACTTAGAGGAAGTTCGACGCCATTTGGGTTATTGTGGATAGGCTGACTAAATCAGCACACTTCATTCCGGTGGAAAGTACTTATACTTCGAAGTGATTGACAGAGATTTATATTTGGGATATTGTTCGCTTTCACGGTGTGCACGTGTCTATCATTTCTGATAGGGGTACGCAGTTTACCTTGCACTTTTGGAGGGCGTTTCAGTGTGAGTTGGGTACACGGGTTGAGTTGAGCACATCATTCCATCCTCAAACGGACGGGCAATCTGAGCGTACTATTCAGATCTTGGAGGATATGCTCTGCGCTTGTGTTATTTACTTTGGAGGTTTTTTAGATCAATTTTTGCCGTTAGCGAGTTTGCCTACAATAATAGCTATCAGTCGAGCATTCAGATGGCTCTCTATGAGGTATTATATGGTTGACGGTGCAGGTAGCCTGTTTGATGGTTTGAGCTGGGAGAGGCTCGGTTATTGGGTACAGACTTAGTTCAAGAGGCCCTAGATAAGGTCAAGGTTATTCAGGATCGACTTCGTGCAGCTCAGTCCAAGCAAAAGAGTTATGCCGACTGTAAGGTCCGTGATGTGGCGTTCATGGTTGGAGAGAGGGTATTACTTCGGGTATCACCCATGAAGGGTGTTATCAGATTTGGGAAGAAGGGTAAGGCCTCATTTGTTTTTTTTAAAGATTAAGGCGTCTGAATCTTAATACACATCTGAATATTAAGATCTGTATTAAGATTAAGACATCTGAATCTGAATACACATCTGAATATATTAAGATGTGTATTAAGATCTGAATAAAAATAATTAAGACCGTTTGATTTTTAACATCTGAATGTATAAAATTTATCTTTATTTGAAATTAATAAACATAAATCAAATTTAATACTAACTAATCTAATATTCTATCAATAAAATATATAGTTTTTTATAATATGATAGTCGTTGGTGGTGATGGCTAAAGGGTGAATGTCGACTAGAGGCGGTGGTTGGTGGTAGTTTTGGTTGATGATGGTGGTTCATGCTAGTGGCTAGTAGTGATTGGTAGTGGTGGCGATTATGATTGAGGATGGTGGTGGTGGGTGGTGATAGTTAATAATAGCGGTTGGTGGTAGTAGTTGTGACTGAGAAATGAGGTGGGTGGGTGGTGGTAGGTTATAATAATAGGCAGTGTCGCTTGTGGTTGTTGAAGGTGATGGGGTGGTCAGTTGTGGTAGTTGAGGTGAATGAGTGTTGTTTGTGGGTGAGAATAATATATGGTGGTCGGAGTGGTGGGGATAGTGGGTGGTGATGGTCGATAATGGTGGCGGATATGATTGAGGATGATGGTGGTGTGGTGGTGGTGGAGGTGGTGGTGGTGGTGGTTGAGTATGGTGGTGGTGGTGGTATGGTGGTAGTTGATAATGGTAGGCAGTGGCGGCAGTTAATAATGAATATGTGATAGTATCTTAATGAAATTAAGTCTCTGTTATAGACCTTAATCATACAGACCTATTCATACCCATTAAGTGGTTGTCAAGTAAGAAAAACAAACACACTTAATGATTAAGATTTGAATAACTAAGATTCGGACTTTAAAAACAAACGCACTTAATGTCTGAGATCTGAATGATTAAGATTCAGACCTCCATTAAGTGCAAACAAATGAGGCCTAAGTTGAGCCCTAGGTACACCGAGCCATTTGAGATTCTTGAGAAAGTGGGGGAGGTAGCTTATAGACTTGCGCTGCCTCCAGGGTTATCCTCATTTTATCCGGTATTCCATGTGTCTATGCTCCGTAAATATCATGGTGACCCATCCCACGTGTTAGATTTCAGCTCTATCCAATTGAACAAAGATTTGACTTATGAGGAGGAGCCAGTAGCCATTTTAGACCGGCAGGTTCGTTATTTGAGGTTAAAGAGTTACCCTTCAGTTCGAGTGCAGTGGAGAGGTCATCCTATTGAGGCAGCGACTTGGGAGTCTGAGTCGGACATGCAGAGTAGATATCCCCACTTGTTTGCCGGTTCAGGTGATTTTCTATGTCCGTTCGAGGACAACCCTTTGTTTTAGAGGTGGAGGTTGTGATGACCCAAAAGGTCAATCTTATGAATTAATATTCCCTTCCAGGCCCATTAGCTTAAAAAGACTAATTTATTTACCTGGATTTGTGTGCGCAGTCCGGGCGTGAAATCGGAAAGCTTTTATGTGAAAATATGAGAAATAATAATTTTTGGAATTTAAAGTTTGATTTTAATTGACTTGGGTCAACATTTTTAGTAAACAGACCCGGATTCGTGTTCCGACGATCCCGGGAGGTCCAGAGTAAAATATGGGACTTGGGCGTATGCCCGGAATTGAATTCCGAGGTCCCTAGCCCTAGAAATCATTTTTTGAAGAAAATTATTTTGCTGGAGTTTTAAGGAAATAGAGAATTGAATTAATGTGTGAACTCGTTAGTATCGGACCCGTATTTTGGTTTCGGATCCCAGTACAGGTTTATTATGTCATTTACATCATATTTGTGAAATTCGGTGTGAATCGGAGTTGATTCGACATGATTCAGACGTCCGGTTGAGAAATAGTGAAATTGAAGTGTTCTTGAGAAAATCATGAGTTTTGAGGTTAAATTCATAGTTTTTGATGTTATTTTAATGAATTGATCGCACGAGCAAGTATGTATGATGTTTTTAGACTTGCGTGCATGTTTGGTTTGGAGCCTGGAGGGCTCGCTGAGTTTCAGATAGGCTACGGAGTGGTTAGACTTAGAAAAATTCATAGCTGGTATCTGGTGTTTTACACAGGCCTATGATCTCGCAATAGCGAGATCAGGCCTCGCAATTGCGAGGCAGGAAGCCAAGGGAAATGCGAGACTTTTATCGCATTTTGCGAAGGGCTTGGGCCAGTGTGATTCTCGCCAATGCGAGATTTCTCTTCGCAAATGCGAAGACTGCCAGGAAGACCAGAAGTAGCAAATGCGACATTTTCATCGCAAATGCGACATTTTCATCGCAAATGCGATGGCTGCTGAATTTCAAAGGGTTCATAATTGCGAATCCCTGATCACAATTGCGATAACTGCAGCCTGTTAAGTGGGATTTTAGACGGAATTTTCACCCATTTTTCAATTCTCTCAAACCCTAAACCTCCATAGGCGATTTTGCAAAGACCCAAACTTCTCCAAATCATTGGTAAGTGATCTCTAACTAATTATTTTCAATCGTTAACAACTTTTAACAAGATTTCAACCAAAAATCTAAAACTTTCATGGTAAAATTTGGGATTTTTGGGTAGTATTAGGAATTTCAGAATTTGGGAATTTAGACCTCGAATTGAGGTGGGCTTCCAAAACCAATTATATATCCGGGCTCGGGGGAGAATGGGTAAACACTTTTTGGTCCGAACCTTGAGTTTAGACCAAGCGGTCCTGGGGTTTTTTGTATTTTGATAAGAAAACATAGGAAAACCATAGTTTTTCATTAAATTTAATTACTTTAAGAAATAATTAATGATATTGAACCAATTGTTATTAGATTCGAGCGGGTTAGAGACAAAGTCGAGAGGAAAAGTTGTGATTGAGCAATGAATTGCTTGTGAGATCGAGGTAAGTGGTTGGTTCAACCTTGACTTGAGGGAATAGGAATCCCCGACGCAAATGTTATGTGAATTTGCATGCGTATGGTGTATAGGTGAGGTGACGAGTATTAATGAACCACCAAACTATCTGTTGAACATGATCCCTTCATTGTTCCTAATTTGTTTGATTTTTGGCTTAATTGTTTTTCATGATTTTGATGCCTCCATGTTTATTTATTTTCGCCAACCTGTTGTTAAATATTGCTCCAAGTATTTTGGAAGTGTTAGTTGTTCCCTTGGCTTCATTGTGGGTACTCCCACCACTCTAATCGCGGAAAACCTGGCATAGTCAGCGTCACGGTCTTGGCGCGATAATAAAGAATAGCATAATGGGGCGATAACCAGTCAATGCCCAAGATAAAATCAAAATCTACCATGTTGGGCAATAATAAATCAGCTATGGTCTCAACACCACTAAGAGTAATCAAACACGACCGATACACGCAGTCCATAACAAGAGAATCTCCCACAATAGTAGACACATAAACAGGGGAACTCAAGGAATCCCGAGATACTCCCAAATGTGGGGCAAACTAAGAGGACGCATAGGAATAAGTGGAGCCTAGATCGAATAGAACTGATGCATATCTATTACAGACCGGAACAATACCTTTAATGATAAAATTGGAAGCAATAGCCTCTGTACGAGCAGGAAGGGCATAGTATCTGGCTGGCCTCCCTCTCTTGGGCGACCTCTACCTCCTCGACCTCCACCTCGAGCTGCCTGAGCAGGTGGAGTGACAGTTGGTGCTGTAATCATAGCCTGAGGACCTGGTGGAGCACGTTGTGGCGGAGAAGTCTGTGGAGGTGCACCCTTCCTAAGTCTGGGGAAATCCCTCGCCATATGGAGAGTGTCGCCACACTCAAAAATGTTGTGGGAGGGCGTGGCGGTTGTGGCTGGATCAAGCCAGGTCTTCTTGATTGGCCGTTAAAAGCACTCGTGCAGGAGGCACACTAGATACATTAGGTGCATAATAAGGCTCCTAAGGTCTACACGGAGCTTGAATACCACTGGCGGCTGGAAGAGCTGAATGAATGGGGCGACTCACATAACCCCTACCATGACGAACTACAATTGGGGCACATGTACCGCCTGACTCTAGAGACCTCTTGACCTCTCTCTCCTCCTTATCACGAGCAAGCATGCCCTCCAATCTCCTAGAAATACTCACAATTTGCTGAAACGAGATATCCATATCTAACTCCCGGGCCATGCTAGTCCTGATGCTGGAAATGAGTCCCTCAATAAATCAGCGGACCTTCTCTCGAACTATAGAAACCAAGGCCGGTTCATGTCTAGCCAAGTCACTGAAACGGACTACATACTTTGAAACAGTCATAGCACCCTGGCGCAACTGTTCAAACTCCGCGCACCATGTGTCCTTGAGGCTATGAGGGACATACTCTCTCAAAAACATGTCCAAGAACTGACTCCATGTAAGGGAAACTGCCTCAGCCGGACTGTCCAACTCATAAGTACGCCACCACTGATAGGCTGCTCCTCGAAGTTGAAAGGTCATGAAAGAAACCCCACTCGACTCTGTTATGCCCATAGTATGGAGGATACGGTGGCACTCCTCAAGAAATCCCTGAGCATCCTCTTATGCTAGACCACTAAATGTATGAGGGTTGTACTTCTTGTACCTCTCAAGCCTACGCTGCTCCTCCTCAAAAACCGATGCCCTACCCTCGGCCTAAATTGGGGCCATGGGTGGTACTGGTATAACCTCTGGGATCTGATCAACCTGGAACCACTGCTCTGGGGTGCAGGCGGAGGGAGTTGGTGCTCCTCCCTCGGCCTGAGATGTGGCTGGAGCAAAGGGAATCAACCATGCCTGAGCTAGAGTATCAAACATGCTCAGGAACTGTGTAAGGGTCTCCTAAAGAGCTTTTGTAGTAGTAGTGGGCGTATAAGGGGATTGTTCTCTAACTGGAGCTACTGGTGGCTCCTCTGTAGCAGCTCGCTCGGGTGCCCTGGCTGCACCACGTGGGTGTCCTTGTCCATTACCTCGGATCCGGCCTCGGGCGGCTCTAGCAGGGGGCGCGGGTGCCTAGTCATCTCCGGCTATACGTGTCCTCATAATCTATAAGAGCGTAGAATATAGAAGTTATGAATTTCGAAGTCAATAATCTCACACACAAGGAGTCAAATAAAGTGGAATTTTCCTAAAAGTTCCATAGCCTCCCGAAGATAAGTACAGACGTCTCTGTACCGATTCACGAGACTCTAATAAACCGGCTTGTGACTTATGACTCCTATGAACCTAGAGCTCTAATACCAACTTTTCACGACCCAGTTCTCCCTCCATGAACCATCGTGGCGGCACCTAGTCTCTATGACCAGGTAAGCCTAACATTTGCAGAAAAACAAAACGAAAACATAAAAGCTAACAACTAACAGGTAAATTTTAACATGAAATTAAGATGTCGCTCGTCATGTACAATAACCACTCTCGAAGTGTACATAAACTTTGTAAAAACCCAAAATATCGCAAGTCACAAGTTACAGAAAGTAAATAGTACATTTATACTCTAGAGTCTAGTAAAAGAAGAAAATACAGAAGTGTTTAACATGGGAAAGAGTAGATAGGGACTCCGAGGTCTGTGGACGAGGAAGATATACCTTGAAGTCTCTACAATTTTCCCGCCTCACTGGTAATGCAGCTGATAAGCGGTACCTGGATCTACACTCGAAAGACATGTGCAGGGAAGGGCATGAGTACACCACAATGGTACCCAGTAAGTGCCAAGCCTAACCTCGGTAGAGTAGTGACGAGATCAGGTCAGAGCCCCCTGGTATAAATATAATGAAATAAGACAAAAATGAGATATTTCGGCGCTAACATATCAAATCAGTTCCAAATCCTAAGGGATGTTCCCACACACAACGTTAGGCAAGCTACTTACCTCAAACCAAGCTCAATCAGTTTGTCACAATACCTTCCCACGAATATCCGGCTTCGAGTGGCCCAAATCTAGCCAAAATTATTTAAATAACATAAATATAACTACAAGGAACTAACCTAGCTAATGAAACCAAAGCTAAAGCAAGAAATTGAAAAATCTCTCAAAAGCCTCCCCGAGCACACGTCTCGGAATAAGGGTAAGAGTCACAAAATATGAACACTCATGTACTTACGATTCTAACCATACCAAATTTACTCAAATCATATACCAAAATCTCAATCAAAACCCTTAAATTCGGCCTAAGAACTTTTCTCAAATTTTCCCCAATTTTCCAACTCAAATCCCTAATTAAATGAGGAAATTAACAATGGAATACAACCAAAATCGAGTTAGGAATCATTACCCAATTACTGCTTCTTAAAATCCTTCAAAGTATCGCCAAAATCCGAGCTCTCAAGTCCAAACATGAAGAATGAGTTCAAACCCTCGATTTTGCCCTTTTTCTGCCAGTTAAACCGCATCTGCGACCAATTACCCGCTTCTGCGGTACATCATTTGCAGCTAAAACTCCTCACCTTTTGAAATCACTTCCTCCGCTTATGCGAATATTGACCACACCTGTGCATGTCGCAGGTGTGGAAATTATATCGCACCTGCGAACCCAAGCTCGCACATGCGCCCTACTCTCCGCTCCTGCGACCCTCGTAGGTGTGGGGAAATCTTCACACCTGCGGACTCTACTCCGCTCACCTTCAGTAGCTTCTGCGATCCAAGTCTCGTTTCTGCGGGCTCGCACCTGCGGTGACCACTCCGCAGGTGCGATTACACCAACACCAGAAATCTTCAGCAATTGCATTAGTCCAAATTTCAACTTGTTAATCATCTGAAACACACCCGTGGCCACCGGGACCTCAACCAAACATACCACTCAGTCCTAAAAAACCATACAAACTTATTCGAGCCCTCAAATCACATCAAACAACGCTAAAAACACAAATCACCCTCCAATCCAAACTTAATGAACTTGAAACTTCAGATTTCCACAACCGAAGTCGAAACCTATCAACTCATGTCCGAATGACCTCATGTTGCACACAAGTCATATTCCACACTTCGGACCTACTCCAACTTCCAGAATCGGAATCCGACCCCGATATCAAAAATTTCACTACCTGTCCAAATCTCCAAAAACTCGACTTTCGCCATTTCAAGCCTAAATGAGCTACGGACCTCCAAAACACAATTCGAACACGCCACTAAGTCCAAAATCACACAACGGAGCTAATAGAATCGACAGAACTCCATTCCGAAATCGTCTTCACATAGTTCCTACTACGGTCCAAATCCTAAGGCTTAAACCTCCAATTAGGGACTAAATGTCCTAAACACTTCCAAAAACCAAAATGAAGCCTCCCGAAAAGTCACAATAGCAGAAATAGATATGGAGAAATCAGTTAATAGGGGATCGGGACTCTAACTCTCAAAACGACCGGTTGGGTCGTTACATGCGGTAACGTGCGCCCTTGTTCTTGAAGAATCGGCGGCGGAGGAGGAGGATGTGACAGCGACCAGGCGTTCTATAGATCAAAATCCGTTGGAATTCATTCATTAAATTGCGAAGCATTAATACCAGCGACCGAAGAAACCCGCTGGCGGGTGAGAAGAGTACTAAAACAGCATCGTTTTGGTGGATTTTATGTCTAGCAAGAGAATTGGAGAATCGGAGAGGAAAGAGAACGAATTAGATTTCAAAGCAAAATCTGCTCAAAATAATTACTACAATACTGCGAGGATTAAGGAATTATCGAGGATAATGATGGTAAGAACGAAATCGGGGAATGTAGATATGACATCAGTCTCTGGTGGAAATGATTTCATGTCGCCGGGGAAGTTGAAAGGATGGTATATGCTAAGTCCGATAAAGGTTTTCCGGCAATCCAAAGCTTTAAAATTGGTTTAAGAGCAAGGGCCTTATTACTGAGGCCGGTAAGAATTTTCATTAAAAGGATCTAAGAAAAAGGATACATATGGTATATACACAACAATTTTGTTTTATTTATTTATAGTTCTATTAATTGTATTTTTTTAGCAAAGAATATGTTAGATTAGTTAGTGTTTGATGGGAGTATTTGAGAAGAGGTTGTTTTGACCCTCATTGAAAAAATAAAGAAAGGAAGAGGTGTTTAAAAGCACTTATTTGTCTTATATAGTTTGAATATTTTTTAGGGTGTTTTGGAGGGAAATTGGAATTTGGCTATATTATTAATAGTCAAGATTGGGAACTCGGGCACTTGGGGAAATTGGGCTCTGGGCCAATTGAGTAGCCCGAAATTAATATTTTAGTCACCTATTATTTAATTAATTAAAACATTTTTGCCTTTTAAATTTCAGAAAATGTTTTTAATTAAGTTCTTTTAAATTCAAAAGAAGGTGACTATTGGTTTTAAAAGGTGCCTGTTATGAAGAGATGAGTCTGTTGATTCCAACAGACTCCTAGAGGTATTATAAATACCTATCCCTTCTCCAAAACGAGATCATCTGAAAATTCCATCTCTTTCTCTTCTACTTATTTTCTAACAACTCACAAATATTCTGTTCTAGTGGGAAATTCGAGTTAATTGCTGAAACCCGGATTTCGGAGGCTTTGTAAAATCCTGGAGGAATTCTGCTATTATCCCTACAGCAATTAGTGGGAAGCTTAAATTTCTTAAGGACAGTGAATACACTATCGAAGCCAGATTATTTCATCCCAATTTTTTTTAAATCTAACAATCTTAAGAAATTTAATACACTACAATGGAGGCTTCTGGTAGTGATTCTGGTTTCAACAAGATGTTCGAAGTGTTCAAACTGGATTGATTTGATGGCTCGAATTTCACCCGCTGGAAAGACAAATTGATGTTCTTCCTCACAGAGTTGGGAATAGCATATCTGCTGAGTTCTGATATTTCTGCAATGCCAGAACCTACTGCTCAAGACCCTGATGAAATTAAGGCTGCATACAAAAAACGTGAAGATGATGAGGTGCGCTGTAGAGGTTTTATTTTAAACTCTCTTTCTGATCGTTTATATGATTTGTTCCGTCCTCTCAAAACACCACAAGAAATCTGGAAAGCCTTGGAACAAAAATATACTGCTGTGAAAGAAGGAACAAACACATTCCTTGGAATGAAATTCTTTGAATTTCAAATGGTAGATGGTAAATCTGTCTTGGAGCAGGTTGATGAATTGCTTGTGTTGATATCTAGACTCAAAGATTTTAAAGTCGATGTTTCTGAATCTCTTCAAGTGGTTGTTGTACTTGCAAAATTACCATCCACTTGGAATGACTATAGGAAGAAATTATTACATTCTTCCGAAGACTTTAATGTGGACCAGTTGACAAAGCATATTCGGATTAAAGAAGAGTCACGGAAACGTGAAAATAAATATGCTGCGGAAACTAGTTCAAAGGTGAATTATGTTGAGTCTAGTAAGGAAAACAATTCTGTAAAATCTGGAAACAAGGCTGGAAAGAAGAGAAAGTTTGAGGCTGCTCCAAAGGAAAATTCTTCTAACATTAAGAAAGGTTTGTGTTATACTTGCGGAAAAATGGATCATTTTAAGAGAGATTCCAGATTTCGTAAGAGACAGAAGAATGAAGAAAATGTTGGATAGAAGAGGGTAAATAATGTTGAACAACAACAAGCTTCTTCTTCGGATATTGTTGCTATGATTTCTACCTTTACCAACTTGAATCTGAATATGGTGACCGGATGCAACATGGCAGCAACTATGAAATCTGCAGATTGGTGGTATGATTCCGGTGCTACAGTTCATGTTTGCAATGACAAGAGTTTCTTCAAACATTACGAAGTTGCAACAAATGATGAAAAGGTTTTAATGGGGAATCATGACACCGCAAGGTCTTTGGAAAAGGAAGAGTTGAACTACAATTCACTTCGAAAAAGAAGATGATTTTAATGAATGTTCACCATGTACCTGTTGTTAGGAAGAATTTAATTTCTGCTAGTTTATTATGTAAGAAAGGCCTCAAAGCTGTTATAGAGGCAGAAAAGATTATTTTCTCTAAGAATGGTGTATTTGTATGACAAGGCTACTCTTGTGAGGGCATGTTCAAATTAAGTATTAATAAAGTTGAAGTTTCTACTTATATGATTGAGTCATCTATTACTTTATGGCATACTAGACTTTCACATGTTAATTTTTGATATATTAAGTTTATGTCTAAAAATAGATTAATTCCTGATGTTGAAAATAATGATAATAAATGTGAAATATGCATACAAGCTAAGATGACTAAGAAATCATTTCCAAAGAATGAAAGAACAAGTAATTTACTTGAACTTGTGCATTCCGATATATGTGAATTGAATGGTCATTTAACTAGAGGTGGAAATACATACTTTATTACTTTTATAGATGATCATTATAGATCTACACATGTTTACTTAATTAAAATAAAAGATCAAGCATTTGATATGTTTAAGAGTTACAAAGCATTAGTTGAAAATCAGTTGGAAAAGAAGATTAAAATCCTACGTAGTGATCGAGGAGGCGAATATTTTTCCAATGAATTTTCTCTATTTTGTGAAGAAAATGATCTGATTCACCAAGTTAGTGCACCGTATACCCCACAACAAAATGGTCTTGCTGAAAGAAAAAATAGAACGTTGGTAGATATGGTTAATGCAATACTTTTACATGCAAAAGTACCAACGAATTTGTGGGGGGGAGCTTTGTTGACGGCTTATTTTGTGAACAATAGAGTACCTTCAAATAAGTTTAAGGTTTCACCATATTGTGATGACCCAAAAGGTCATCTTACGTAATTTAAGCTATATCTGTGTTCCAAGGCTCCGAGAGCCACCGTTAGCCTCACCTTGATATGCGTGCACAGCCCGGGCGTGTAGCCGGGAAGCTTATATGTGAAAATCTGACAAAAGGATGGGTTTTGATAATTAATAAATGAATATAGTTGACTTTGTTCAACATTTCTGGTAAACGGACCCGGACCCGTGATTCGACAGTCCCAGAGGGTCCGTAGAAAAATATGGGACTTGGGCATATGCCTGGAATCGAATTCCGAGGTCCCAAGCCCGAGAAATGAATTTTTAAAAGAAATTATTTTCTGAAAATAATAAAGGAATACGAAAGTGAATAATTATGTGGAAGCCTCGTTACCGGGTCCGTATTGAGGTTCCGGAGCCCGGAACATGTTTATTATATACTATTTGTCTTATCTGTGGAATTTGGGGTAAAACGGGCGTGAATTGAGTGGTTTCGGATCAAAAATGAGGTTTTGAGGTTTTAAAGAATTTGAAATGTGACTTGGAAAGTGATGTTATGTTCCCGAGGTCCGAATGAGATTCCGAGACCGGGAATAGTTCCGTGGTGTCATTTATAACTTATTTGCAAATTTTGAAGTCATTCGGAGCAGTTTAGGCCGGTTCGACGTATTGAAGTGAATTCTAGAATTTTAAGATTTGATTAAATAAGTTTTGGGGTTTGATTTCGAGTTCCGCTGTTG